>VUQJ01021739.1:12172-30134 GCA_015108635.1 Andinoacara biseriatus | reverse complement strand
TGCATAAACATCTAATAGTAGATGTCAGCCAGTATAGCTAGAACATGAAATCAATACTTTATTCCCAAATAACCCTCCTAAATATTTAAACCAGCATAGTTTATAATTCATAGAGTCTGATGTCTTCACATTTTCTCTCCCTAAAAATTTTGTAAGCCCCGAGTTGCTAAAATTGAAATCTTCTGCAGTCAGGACTGGACCTAATTGTAGAGGAAGCCTTACCTGACCCCCATCTTGCAGTCCACGATGACTGGCCTCTTCATGCCGCTCACCAGGTCCTCCAGGCGGATGTAGCAGTGCTCCCCTCTCGTGACCAAGCCATAGTATTGCGGGACAAAGGGTCTCAGCGGGTCTCTCATCAGGCACTCCAGGCACTTTGCCTCCACTTCATTGTACAGTTTTAGCACCTCGCCTCCTTTACTCACCTGGAAGTTACCTGATGGCACCAGCAAACAGCAAGGAGAGATGAAAATATTCTTTCCATATGGTCAATAAGGCAAGGAAGCAAAATGAAGGAACCACCTAAGTTGAGTATACTAAACTGAAGGGAGTACAACTGTGTTTTTCATAACTGCTACCCCAGCATAATTCATGCTGAGCTTCATTATCTTCTTGTAGTTGCTGTTTGATGACTAGTCCCTGTTCTCATAAAGCATCTTTTGAAGCACAAACAAAAACAGTGACTAAGTTTGTGAAGGCCTGATATGCTGTAATGCGGAGCTGCAATAATATTTACATATGATTCATTATGAGCTAATGCTGGTAAGCGGTAGTGGTGACATAGTGTAGATATTATAGTGACTTCGCTTCATATTTACAAGTCAAAAAGTTGATCTCAGAAAGCTTTGCAATCAATCAGCATCAGTGTGATAGCTGCATCATCTGGACATGTGATGACACCGGTTTCTGTGTGAGATAAACTGTAATACACATGCCTTGATGTCCAGCCAGCTGGACCCAGGAGCTCTGCCGGCTCATAGACCAGTGCATCATAGTCAGGAAGGTTCTCCAGGAGCGGCACTGAAGCGCAAAAAGAAAAGCAGGTTATGTGAGAAGAATATTCCTGCCCAGTAGTTATCTAACATCTATTTTTTCTAAGGCGTGTTGTGCTCAGGGTGTGGAGAATACCTGTCAGGTAGGTTACATTCTTGATAAAGTGTAAGGCAGAAAGACAAACACCGGAGGGAGTTCAGAGCACTGAAATTACCTAAACAGGAATAGCAGCATGCATGCAAAAAAAAAGCCGCTTGAGCTGGTTTGTTCCTGGGAAGGGCTAAACTTTCTTTATCACAGTAGGAATAACTCAGATGCCATTAATAGATGTCATTAATAAAATTAAAAATGGCTCATTCCTGTTCAGCCGGCCCAGCAAATCATGACAGCGTGACACCAAGCAAGTGTGAATCATACTCGAACTTTGAAACTGAAGGAGCTGAATGATTATACGTGGATAAGCTAAAAGAGGCACGTTGAGCTTTAATTGTCTGTGACTTGGAAAAAGGTTAAAAAGCGTAAATAACCAAATGTCAAACTAGTTTTGAATTCTTTGATTTCCCTCGTTGGGGATCCATTCGTGTGGCCTTAACAGCCTCTGAAAAAGCACTTTACCAGTAACTTTAACGTGTTGTTTTCAACAACCTAAACATTCCTCAACAGTTACGATCTACTTTGTATATACACAAAACAGCCTCTAACAGACACAGAAGGAGCCAGTGAAAAACCTAAACCCAAAAGCAGCTCATGCTGAGTCAGGCATGCTCATTATTGCACTGTTACAAAATGATAGATTTGCTATTTGGAGGAAACGTCTATATTATATCATATATAAGATTTAACCGTTCAAATCATACATGCCTCCATGTTAAATGTTAGTATCTGGGTTTTAAATGTTTTGTAAACTCTTCAGTCCTGCTAATGCAGACAGTCTGCTATTCAGTATTTGACAATGGAAACACACTGTATTTAGAGTATACTTCCTATCATCCCCCCTCTGTTCATGCTTTACTCTCATATCTGCAGCAGCAGCAGCAGCAGCCAGGCATGCAAACACCATTCAAATCGGACTTTGTCAAAGTCCTCTTTCAAGCCCATGCAAATCACCAGGACCACAGGTGCAAAGAACAGTTGAGAAATGTGGTTTTACTTTACTTCCACGGAAAACCAGAGCAACCAGACACATGAGCCGACACCAGTGTATCAGCCGGGATGCCACATCCCCCAGAAAAATGAGGACACACTTTAAAGCTGCATCCATCTCTCCTGTATTTTTGCCAGCTATTCTCACCTTCCTGAATGTCTTCCTCTTCGACCCAGCATCCTCTCCTTCGCTGAAGACCTCGTCGCTCTCTGCCGAGGAGAGGTTGATGGAGGAAGAGGAGGAAGTGGAGGAGTGCAAAAGCTTGGAGAGGAGAGGATGTGGGGAGGACCACTGTTGTGTTGTGGATCCCCCTGTCATTCCCGGCAGTTCCGATCCCTCTTTATCATTCACTTGTAGGGTCTCCCCACTGTTTTTGTTATCTCCCTCTACTTTTGAAATAGTGGATCTTTCATCTTCATCTTCCTCTTCTTCTTTCCTTACTTTCTCAAAACTGGAGTTTCTACCTCTCCAGTGTTTCTCCTCAGCATTTGTAGCTTCTTCTTCCTCATCATCACCAAATTCCTCTTCTTTTTCAGTCTCCTCCACCCTTCTTTTCCCACTGCACCTTCCTCTCTCCCAGCCATCTGTGTCGACCTCAAAGCTTCCCCCTAATCTCTCCTTCTTCCTCAGCCTCCATTTTGCCTTCACTCCTTCCCTTGCACATCTTGCTGTCAGCTCCTCTTTTCTTTCTGTGCCTCGACATTCATATGGCTGGCAAGCCATGTCTGAATTGGGCTGATTGTCAGACTCTTCATTCTCTCCCAGTCCACCTATACACTGATTGTAAGGGGGGAAGCTTTTTGTTGACTGGAGACTGGGTCTGGATCTCAGTCTGACCAGCCTGCAGCTGGTGGACGGCTTGTCGCTGATTAAAAGATGTTGATGTGTCTTATCTGACAAGCTGGAACAACAGTCATTATCCACAGTTTGCTTATTCTCTGTCTCCATATTTATCTCCTCCGTGTTGTTGCCATCTGTAGTGTCCATCTTTGTGTCAGGTGTGGACCCAACATGTGCTTGTACAACAGGAAAATCTTTACAACAGATGCACAGTTTTGAATATGTTTGAGGAAATGCATTAAAAAGTCTAAAAGTCACTTGAACATCAGCATTTAAAAAAATGACACAAGTGGAACAATAACATCCTGAAATACGTCTAACTTACCTAACCTGTGCCTTCCACCTGTCAGTTTTCAGTTGCATAAAGTTGTGTGTCTGTCAGTGAGCCACATCCCTTTCCCATTCACTCTGCAGGTGCCAAATTTTGCATGCAGTGACGTCGTTAATTTTCCAGAGCTTCACTCAGGGAAGGCTGCTGGAATTTGGCCAACAGTGCCATAGGCGAGAGGACATCCAGGAATACAGTGTCTTCCCTCTAATAATAAATGTGTTCTACAGTGTTTTATTGTAAAATTTGGACTTGAAATGTGAAAAATGGGAAAATGTTTTTGTGTCAGAAAAAGATTCACAGTTTGCTTTATTGCGTTTTATTTTGCAAGATGCATGAGACAGTTAAAACCTGACAAAGAAACAGCTCCACAGTCCTACACAGCTACAAAAAAAAAAAAAGAGGAACTCGAGACAGTTATTATCTAGCAATTCTTTGATATACATTATTATAGAATTGCATATTATTTTGATATTAACTCACTGGCTACTTTGTTAGGAATTCCTTTTCAACTGCTATTGAACAGGCAACATTCACATGGTGGCAACAACTCAATACATTTATGCATGTAGACGCGGTCGAGATGATCTGCTGAAGTTCAAACTCAGCATCAGAATGGGGCAGATTGCACAGCCATCTCTGGTCCGAATAAGGGAAAATATCCAGTGAGCAGCAGTTCTCTGGGTGAAACACCTTGTTGATGCTAGAGGTCAGCAGACAATGGCCAGATCACTTCAAGCTGACAGGAAGGCAAAAGTAACTCTAATAAACACTCACTCCAAAGAAGGTATGCAGAAGAGCATCTCTGAACACACAACATGTTGAACCTTGAAGCAGATGGGCTACAGCAGCAGAATACCACACTGGGTGTCACTCCTGTCAGTTAAGGACAGGAAACTGAGGCTACAATTTGCACAGACTCACCAAAATGTGCAGAAATAAGACCAGAAATGCGTTGCCTTGCCTGATGAGTCTTTATTTCTTGACTTCTGTTGCCTCATTTGGATGGTAGGGTCAGAATTTATTGTTAACAATGTGAATGCATGGATCCACCCTCCCTTTTGTCAGTGTTTCAGGCTGCTGGTGGTGTGTCACAAAGTTCAGTTTATCTCATTCTTGAACATGATTTTGACTTCACTGTACTCAAATGTTCTCCACAGTCACCAGATCTCCATCCAGTACAGTGGGTTGCGATGGAACAGGAGATTTGCATCATAGATGAGCGGTCGACAAATCTGCAGCAACTGTGTGATCCCATCATGCCAAGATGGACCAGAACTTCTGAAGAATGTTTCCAGCACGTTGTTGAATCTGTGCCACAAAGAATTAAGGCAGCTCTGAAGGCAAAAGGGCGTCCAACCTGGAACTAGCAAGGTGTATCAATAAAGTCTAATGAATGCGTGTTAGTGCATATAATTATTTAAGGAGGTACTGTGTGGCTTTTCTTTGCTACTTTGCTTAGAAAGCTAGCATTAGGGTGCCAGTTTGCTAACTAGGCTGAGCAGGCAACCCATGCTCTGAAACGCTAATGCAGAAGCTGGGGTTTTATTCTGTTCCTGGCTGTTTCTTGCATATTTCTCCTCTTTGCCTATCAGTCTAATCCCTGTTGTTACGTCCAAGTTTCCTTAATGTTGCTGTTTTGTGTGTAAAGAATCTGCAGGGTGAGTTGAGTATCTATTTCTAAAATTTGAAATTTATTCATTCTAAATGTACATGCCCTCTTACTCAGTTGGGCACTGGAGTTTCCCCCCATCATTTCAGTTCTGGTTAGAGCCAGTTCAAACTGTTCTGTGAAAGGAGTTGCATGCACCAGAGTATGAAAGCGTCACTGATTTTGATTTTCTGCGTGAAAAAGTCGTCATTTCTTAGAACAAGAACACAAGTTCCTTTTTTCCCGACTTTAAGGCGATGTTTCATGCACTCAACAGTCAAATGTTTTAGTTGTATTAGGAAAAGCAGTCTTCAGTCTTTCTTAGGGGTCACCTCAGCAGATCATCTGCCTCCACCCATCTTCTTTGGTTGCACCAACATTCTGCATCACCTCCTTCACTACATCCAAGAACCTTCTCTTTGGTCTTCCTCTTTTCCTCCTGCCTGGCAGCTCCATATTCAGCATCCTTAATCCCAGTCCCTCCTCTGCCCATATCCAAACCATCTCATCTTTGTCTCCAGACTTTGTCTTTGTGATTGGTGTTAAGTTGAAATTACAACATTTTGATCAATGTTATTTTATATAAAAACCAATGTCTATTGTTTCACATATCTAAATGACTTATTTTAGGTGGTGTACGTAAAAAGGTCATTTTGAAAAGATTCATTTTTTTTAGTCTAAGATATTCCCAAGAAATAATACCCCACCCTGCTTTTCTCATAATGACAGTCGTTCTTTGTGGCTTTTACATAAAATTGATTATCTTTATCATTTTAACCATATTTTGGCCTTAAATCCTTATCTTAACAACACAATATCGTAATTGTTCCCGACATGTTCTCCACCTCCTTTATCAATCGCCTCAGGCTGCTTCTGTTTCGTTTATTTCTCCCTGCCCACTTGTATCTCTGTTTTGCTGCTCTGTGCCATTGCCAACGTGAACATGGGGCTCCTCCAGGCTCCGGTCTGTGGGGTTTGCATGGAAGGGACCCAGCAGTTCTGCAGTGCCTGTCAAAGTATCAGCATATTACACTCTGGGATTGGTTCAAATAGGTTAACATAAATAGTAATGTGCCTAATTCTTTGTACCTGCAGAAACATCTTTTTCATCCTCTAGCTTGTTGTTCTCCTCCGTCCTATTTGTTCTGTACTGTAAGCAACAAGGAACTCAGTGACAGGTAAGTATGACCTGGAAGGAAAACTCTGATAATTCACAATCTCAACAAGCCTCTGTTTGCAGTCACGGACCTATCCTCTCACCTGCTGTGGTTCCACTTGCAACAGCAGTCTCATGTAGCTGAAGACAAAGATGAAGCTCAGGAAGAAGAAGTTACTGCACACGCCCACCAGGGCTGATATAACAGGGAAGTGGTACAGCAAGTATCTGGTGAGGCGACACAGAGAAAGAACTTTTAAAATATAATAATAAAAAAAGCACTTTATTGTCTCCACGGTTTGGCTCATCTCCTTCAGGCCACTTCGGTGGCCCATTCCTAATGTCAGTGAAAACCCTTGGATTGTTTACTCCACTCATATTTGTTTACTATTTTTTAATCCTTTTTTTCTAGGGCACTCCATAATGTCGTGTGCGATATAACCCCATGCTCTCACAGATTTAGCAGTAATGCATCTCAAAGTCTGCAAGTCTCTGAGTGTGGGCGGAACCAAACTTTAAGTCAGGGTTCATCTATTGTGTTCAAGTGTTTTAGGGCCACTGCTGAGAAATGTGTGTCTCTTTCTCATCTATAACATCTTTCCATTTCATTTATTATGGCGTTATTGAGCTGACTGTGAATTCTGCTAAAGCAGTTTCTCATAAACCATGGATGGATTATGAGGGAAAGCAGAGCCACTGCTGGCTTGGCTTGCTCCATTATCTCTCTGTTGAGTATTCGATTTTACGGAAAAGCTCACAAAATGCCACATTTGGACAGTTAATCATGGGGGAAAAAACTAACTCTATTTTTAGTCACATAGATTAAAAACAGATGATTTTATGTTCCATGTAAAATCAAATCTGAAAATGTTCCCACCGACACCATCAGTCAGTCAGCTGGGGACTTTTTTGTACAATAACTTCAGTACATTTAATGAGATGTGCAAAATTTTGCTCTCATACTATAACCATATTCCTGGTTACCTGGTACATATGGATTTGTCTAAGTATAGAAGCTAGCCACATGACATTTTCAGGATTGCAATCTTTGCAATCTGAGTATGCAGGGGCCTGGAGTAGGTTTAAATGTTCCAACATATTTCTTTCAAGCAAATGTGTGCATGGTGTGGGTAATTCTCACCTGATGCCAGTGAAATGAGCGTGAATGTAGAGGTGGGATGAATATATCTGCACCTTGCTGGATAGGATCTCAATTACAGCTGTGACCGAGGGAGAATACTGAACAGGGAGGGAAAATACAGCATCTGTAACCTTGTTAATTAGGCTTCAGGTAAATATTTGCCTTCTGTTTCCATATTAACATGTGTTCTCCCCGTATCCCTGCCCTACTTATCTCTCCCTACTCCCTTTTTATGTAACATATAAGCACAACTTACAGGGTTGTCTGTGAAGTCTGAGAAGAGCTCCACCTCCAGCACTTGTTTCTGCTCAGCTGCTCCTGTCAAAAAGGCTGGGAGGAGCAGCAGCGTTCCCAGCGTCCTCAGCAGGTCTGATCGGTATCGCAGTATGCTCTGACCGCACAAGAACAACACAGTAACTCTGATGTGGTTGTGGATTAATTGAAGTTCATCCAGGCTTTTTTTGTGTGAATTAGACACATGCATCTAGTAGTATGTATGGAAATGCACAAAGTATTATAATTCAGCCCTCTTTTATTGTCATGCATGCTTCGGTCTTTGAGTTATTGTGCTAAATCACATGCTCCATTTCACATGGATATTTGTCATGTATTTCTAAACTGTCACGATGACCTGTTGCAGTGGAAGATCTGCACAACCATAAGCAGCTCCAATCTGGCTCTGAGGAGGTTGTGTGATTAAAAGGGTTAGCATGCATCAGCACTGTACTCACAAAGTGAGAGCTGGAGGCAGACAGCTGTTGTCTTCCCTGAGAAACACACAGCAATGCAGCAGTGAATCACTGGAGTAGCTTTAAAGGGTACACTACTTGATTGCATGTAGACACGCTAGAGCTGAATGAACATGAGTACAGCTTACAGAGCGAGCAGAGGAGACCACTTCCTCTCCATCCTGAGAGAAACAGGTTGTTTTGATCATAAACATCCCCAGCTCCCGATTGGCTGGGGAATCAGGCATCTCCAGCTGCAAAGACATCTGATAGGGCTGGCCGAATGTCAGCACCTGAATATACGTTTAAAAACAACATATGAGCATTCTTGAACCTTTTCTTTTTAAACTATATAAATGAATGTCTACAGGGGACCTATTATGCTTCTTTCCAGCTGTAAATTGATGCACATACATGTTTTTTGTTTCTCATCAGAGAGATGTTTGCCAGAGGATGAAAGCACACAACTGAAGCTGGAGATTCACAGTCTGTCCTGGAGATCAAAACATAAATAAATGAGAATGAAGGAACCACAGAAACTGCAGTTTTCCTGTTGCAACTAGATGGGACTTGACATACACACCTGTAGTAGTAGTGCACAGGTGCAGAAAAAGTGGCCTTGGGCATGTAAGAGTAGTAGAAAGTTCCGTACAGAAATGCAGCGAGCCACAGGAGCAGAAAGACAAAAGAGAACACGGTGAAGAGCTGCACGAGTCTCTGACGGGCCCGTGTCATCGCCACGAGTACAACGTACTGGAGCTTCACCAGGGCCCGACCAATGAGGACTGATGGTTCTGCATCATCTTCCGAACGCAAGTGGCTTCGCTGATCCATTAAATCTAAAAGCCCAACAAACAGTGAAGGTAATGGAACATTTCAATAAAGGTGAATATATGCACATACTGACTCAGCAGAAAGCAGGTTAATATCCACAATTTTAACTAAAATTATTTCAGTGTTATCTCGGAAGTCATCTGCTCCACATTTTCCTGCAATACAGACACAAGGAACATTTAATTCAGTCCCAGAAACTGTGGCTGATGATGGCATGAGGTTTAGGCACAAGCCTTCACATTCATGGTACTGAGATCTGCAAAACCACTGAGTCCAATCGCAGTCACATGCAGAGGCCTTTCATATCAGATGACTCCAAACTCCGTGAACAGTCAGCTGCCAGTCTGACTGTTGTAGAAACAGAGTTTGTGCTTTTGTTCTGTTCTCTGTCAAGATGAAACCACACTGCTTCAATAATGTTGAGGTACAGGGGTGCAGGCACAGGTACAGGCTCTGGGGAGGGCCAGAGGTATCTCTCAGGCCCTATGTCAGGTCTTTGCTGGATTTTTTTCCCTATTTCTTAAGTGCATTTAAGAACAGCTATTAAGTATCTTTAATTTTCCTGATGGAATCTTCCTAAAGGGATTAATAATTTTTAATCTAATCTAATCTGCATGACTTTCAGCTACTATGTATCTGCTGCAGATAGTGTTTTAGGCCTGCCACTTCTTCTTTTGTCCTCCATTTGCTCAATTTCCTCACATTTTTCAGGGATACATTCCAAAACATGCTGAGGTATGTCAGGTTTTGAACTAATAACTCTTTGGGAATCACCTTGAAATTTGTTCTTTGCTAAATTTTCAATTATGTGCAGGCACAGAAAGTCAGATGCCTTTTTTATACTTGAATGAATCACAGGTCAGTGTTAAGTGGCTTAAAAAACAAAAACATTCCTCTGGAATTGGTTAGATACAAGGATATGACTGGAAATGAGTGAAAAAG
This sequence comes from Andinoacara biseriatus, assembly GCA_015108635.1. Lineage (NCBI taxonomy): Eukaryota > Metazoa > Chordata > Actinopteri > Cichliformes > Cichlidae > Andinoacara > Andinoacara biseriatus. The sequence continues at coordinate 20,377 of VUQJ01021739.1, read as the reverse complement.
CAGCCAATATCCAAAGAAAAACTTTACAAGACTTCCAGAAAGCCTGGAGACCTACTACTGAAGAGTCTGGCTCCTTCAAAGCAAACTATACACAAATAAGGGGTGACCCAAGACTTTTGCACTTTTGCACAGTACTGTAAATAGTAAAAGAAGAAGGGAATTCAGGCCTCCTCTTCACATGAATACTGTTAAAACCTTCAAGAAAACAGTCTAACATGCCATGCAACATGCCTTCAACATTTATGTGTCCCGCTATAAAAACTCGCCTCTTGTTTCTGTTGGCCGAATATGAGCTGCTGGGAAACTTCTTCTTCTTCCCCTGAAGTCCGTCGGTTCGGGCTTGACACAGATGTGAGGCAATATGAGCAAAACTCCAGCCAAGTAGCTTCTCCTTAGTGTCTCTCAGGCTGCCATTGGACAATGTTTAGTCCATCCCACTCTAAGACAGATGCTGCCGCCAGCTGTAACAGAGTTCTCAGCAGGACTGCAGTAACCCTGGAAAAATACTTCACTAAAATACTCAGAGTCACTAGAACGTGTGCTATGACATGTGAGGATATTTAGCGACGCCACTTGAAATAAAGCTTGCAAACTCACATATTTATCCACACTGAATTCATGTTTGAATCCATAGTATAAATGTTGACTCTCACTTGTTTTCATTTTCGTTTTTCCAAAATGGGCTGCAGAGCTCCAATTTTCTCTACTATTAGTTTTATGCGGTAATGCTGCTAATTATACCAATATCTTGTTTTCTGCTTCATGTCTGGTTTAATAGTACTATTATTATTTATTATTATTATTATTATTAGTGGTAGTAGTATCCCAGCTTATACCTCCTGTCTTGTTTCTGTGTTAATACCTCGGTCCCTGTTAGTATCAAGTGTTAGTATTTATGTTTCTGTGAACCTCTTTTCTTTCCCATTTCACTCTCATGCTTTATATCACTTTTATTCCACATCTTGTTCCCCTCCTATGTCTCATTACACTCTGTCTTATACCGTCCTGTTTGTGGCTCTGTGGTTTTGCTGTGGATATTTTCATGCTTGCTTCTCTGATACTTGTTCTGATGCAAGTTCTTATAGTACATTTAGAAAGAATTTGTGCATTTGCACAGTACTTCAATTACATGGATTTCACTTTACTTGCATACATCTAGGTCTTTTCAGTGTTTTCTGGAAACAAACAAAGAGAAACATTAAATGAAATAGGAAGATCTATTTTCCTGTCTTTTAATGTCTTTGTTTGTACTTCACAGGGGAACAACAAGCCGTAAAATGTCCAGTCCGCTCAGAATTGAACAAACAGATGTCCCATATGACATGTACCCTATTACTTTGGCCTTTAGCTCACCCCTGTAACTCTACGCTACACATAGTCACAGTCTAACTGCCAGGAAACAAGCTCCCTCATTCCTTATGGTATCTCAAAAATCATCCTCCAGTCCTCCTGTGCTGGCTCTCCCATTCTCTCATTCCTCTCTCTCTGTCTGGGTGTATGTGAGATCAAGTTAACCACACCTTGTTTTCCAGGGGTGGGGCTACCTCAGCTCCTGCCCTACAGTCTGCACACCTGTGAGTAATTAACTCACCTGTTGGTAATTGCCTTCTCACCAGTTTGCTTTTCCCTCTGCACGGTTTCCTGGATTTCCCAGAGAGGATTGCAGTGAGAGGTTGTTTTCCTCTGAGGGGAGGAAAAATAAAAATCAAGTTAGACTTGACTCCAACATTATAGCATCACATGGGCAATATAGTGTCTAGAATACTAAAACAGTAATTTAGAAGTCCAAAACTCAAAATCCTGGACCTAGGAACGTGACACAAACCTGCAGCAGGGCTGGAACCAATCCAGTAATTCACGGGTCATAAAAAATTTGTATCTGCATTTCCTCCTATCCAGCTAAATCCTTTGTGCATTTATATTTTTTGGGTTCTTTACTGCTGTACATGTGGATGGGGATGGACGGGGGATGGACTCAGATGCAGTCTCAATATAAAAGTTAATCTTTATTTAAAGAGTAAAAAAAGTCAGATTTGTGACAGCAAACACTGTTCAACCATCAGCAGGAACTTTGAAAAGGACTCTATTGATACTTTAAAAAAAAGAGTAGGTTTGTTTTTTGTGCTTTCTACGTGAAAGCCACTACATAATTCACCCCTCACCCCTATAACTGCAGCATAGTTACAGTGTAAGATGGGCGATTTTTTTTTTTTGCTTTTGTGCTGTTATGCACTATTTAAAATTACTTACGCACTACTTAAAAGTATTTACAGTAATTATTCCTTTGTTCACATCAAAAAATGTGTGAATATAAATGAAAATAACCTAACATAAATAGAATCTTATTTAGTGAATATGGTAATACTAACTGCACTCCACCATGACCCTGAAAAGGATGAGCAGAGGAACATTGATGGATGGATGACATCATATACAGTGAGAGTCACAGTTTAGGGGCAAAAAACAAAACAAAACAGCGGGTTATCGGGCTTTACCAGGAGGAGGAAGCATTCTGTGGCAGAGCAGAAAAAAACCGCCAAAAATATCTTCCAGCGTAGAAGAAGATGATGTCGCCCAATCATAAGCTCCGTTTGGTGTTTACCGGAAGAGATCCTGTTATACCTTTCACGTTAGGAAAACTGCAGAAAGGTAAGGATGAAGATTTATGATTCGTAAATAAATGTAAGGCTTTTATATGTTTACATGTTGAATGGTATTTAATAGGATTTGGAAACACACGCAAATATAACAAAAATACTTAACAGTAGAATTCGGCCTTTTTCTTGAAAGGAAAATCTGCACTAAATGTTGTCAGTCAGAGCATCAGAAAATAAACCATGAACAGCTTCAACACTTCCGGAAAGGCTTCCCTCAAGGTTTGGGAATGCTTATGGGAATTTTTGGCCATTCTTCCAGAAGCGCATTTATGAGGTGAGACACTGATGTTGGATGAGAAGGCCTGGTTCGCAGTCTCCGCTCTAATTCATGCCAAAGGTTGAGGTTAGGACTCTGCAGGCCATTCAAATTCTTCCACACTAAAGTTACTCATCCAGGTCTTGGAGCTTGATTTGTGCACTGGCGTGCAGTCATGTTGAAACAGAAAAGGGCCATCCCCAAACTGTTCACATGAAGCTGGGAACATGAAATTGTCCAAAATGTCTTGTATGCTGAAGCATAAAGAGTTCCTTTGGAACTAAGGGTCCAAACTAAGGGGTAACCGCCAAACCCAAACTCATCCATCGGATTTACAAACGGAGACGTGTGATTCGTCACCACTGCTCGAGAGTCCAGTGGTGGCGTGCTTTGCATTGTGCTTGGTGATGTAAGGCTTGGATGGAGCTACTCGGCCATGGAAATCCATTCCGTGAAGCTCTCTGCGGACTGTTCTTGAGCTAATCTGGAGGCCACGTGAAGTTTGGAGGTCTGTAGCGATTGATTTTGCAGACATTTGGCACACTATTGGCCTCAGCATCCACTGACAGCGTTCTGTGATTTTACCTGGCCTTCCACTTCGTGGCTGAGTTACTGTCGTTCCCAGTCACTTCCACTTTGTTATAATACTACTAACAGTTGACTGCGGAATGTTTATATCAAGGAAATTTCATGACTGGACTTGTTACATAGGTGGCATCCTATCATGATACCATGCTGGAATTTACCGAGATCCTGAGAGTTGGGCTGCAGCTCTCGATTTTTTTAATAATTGAGTATTCTATCAATTATCCATTGATTAATCAGATAAGAAATTTTTGTGTCTTATTGATTGAAGTTCAGTAATGTCAAATACAATAAGGTATACATACAACCTAAACTAAGGCATAAAATAGAATGCCCTTTACTCTGTCCTCAGCAAAAAAAGGATTCCTTATTTTATTGCATCTCCTGGATGAGGAGGGCTGCTGTTTTGGAGACTAGAAAAATGTTTTCTTTCACTCCACCTGAGCTCACTGTCTTGGTAAGGGCTTTGCCTCTTTGCTCTTTGCCGTGTGTGTGTGCAGACAGACTCGGGCTCCACATTAAGTTTTGACAGCATCATCTTCACTACTACTGTTGTGTCATCAGTCCTTTTTGTCGAAAAAACTGCGACCCATTCTTTCACAAATGTTTGTATACACAGTCTAAGTGTCTAGGTGCTTGGTTTTATACACTTGTGGGCACGAAAGTGATTGGAACACCTGAATTCAATGATTTGGATGGATGAGTGAATACCTTTGGCAATATAGTGTATATTTGGTCACACATTAACGCAAGGCAACTTTACAACTATTACTGCTACTGCTATTACACTGGCTGCCTTAACTGTTTCATCCTGTACAGAACACTATAAACAGCTCAAGGAGTCAAACACAAAGTTCCTAAATCTACATGAAACCACAGTGAACCACTGCCCCACTACTTTATCTAAAGCACCAGCTTTCTTCTGGCATTCTTTAGAGAATACATGAGCTCACTTTGCCTATGTGGAATTCTGTTTACGAACAAATGAAGGTTGTAAACTGTTCAGACGGGTAGGCTGCTTTAAACATAGTATAACATTAAAATCATCTTGAGGTCTGAATAAGCTGCCACTGATTCATTGTTTTTGTTTTTGAGTAGACTAGTCTGCAGATATAAGAACTCAAAGAGCTATTATTGTCAACCTGTTATGATACCTGCAGTTGAAAAATTTATTCTAATTAGAGAAAAACACACAGGTTAAAGGTTGAACTTTGGCTCAGTTTCCCAGACATGTATTAAGCCTAGTGCTAGACTGTAAACCTTTTCTAGCTGAGCTGTTCATTAGGGTAATGTTTTTGGTATATTTGATTGTTAAAAATATTACAGCAAAACTACCAGTCCGATTCATATTGAATTTGCATGAAAGATTATCAGTGACCCTTAGATGACCTCGTTACAGTTTTTTGCCATAACTGGATCAAGGTAAAAAATAAATAAGGATTTGATTTTTTTCTCAGATTTTCCGGATCTATCTTTGGCCCACTGGAGTCAATGCACGTGTTGGCACATCCATATGACATCATTGATTTAAGATGAGGTGGCAGCAGGATGCAGCCTCAGTGTGTCTCTGTTTCAACTTGCATTCAAAGTGCAGCCTTCAAACTACATACCAGTTATTAAATTGTGTTGATAGACCAAGTAAAACCAGAGTTATGATATATAATTTACACCATGCTTTCTCCTGTATATTGGACTCTGCGATACATGTTTGGTGCAGGAAGAAATGGTAAAAATTGCACATCCCATTTCCTATTTGTGGAAAAATGCAGCACATCAGCCAATCAAAAAAATCATATGGCCACATGTGGCATTTGGTTGCTGAGCAACAGGTGAAATTTGTGAATGACGGGGGTGAAAGACAGTGATGTTGATAATGAGTTCTGAAATTTGAGAGAGTTGTGAGATTTTAGCATGTTTGGAGTGAACAGTTAAGGCAATTTTAAACAGTTTTTAAGGTGAAATATAAAGTTAAACTCAAACTACTCAAAAACAGGCAGGTATACCCTAGACTCCGTATTGGATTCCGCTGATATTCTGTGCACGGTTGTGGAGGGCCAAGAACTGCCAACCCGAACACCGTCTTCATCTGAGCCAGATCATGGATTTGCAGGCTACTTGAATTTAACACAGGAAACTCAATTTAATGGATATTTTTGGCCATATCTTGGCTGAAGAAAATACACGTGCTCCTCATTTGTTGCAGTAAGAAGCATATCACTTTTGATCAGGATATGATACTGATATGCAAATATGTGACACAACATTTGATTCTATCAATCTGATTACTCAATTCCCCTTTTATCACCCAACTGACATGGACAATGTTTAAATCATTTAAAAAAAAATCTCCTGGGACTGGGCTTTGCTGTGCCCTGCACCACTTCTTCTTTAATTTTTTTTTCTTTTAGTCTGGGAAACCTGCAAGCTGTGTTTGATAAAAGAGATACAGTTTAAAACGGAAGCTACAAATGTAATTTGTTCTCTTGTCTTCTGTTTCTTGGCTGCAAGATGTCCTGTAACTCCAGTGTTATTCATCTTCGTGCGTCATTGGTGGAACAGGCACCGCGAGCCCCAGTCCACCTCATGCCCTGCGAGATCGAACACAACGGGCCAGCACAGGTCGACCAATACTTCACTGCTACCATAAAAGATTGTAAACAAGGTACGCACAGTATAATTTGATATCCACTAATCTGGGTTTATCCAGAATGGTCTGAAGGGAAAAGGTAGACATACAAGATTACGAAATGTGTAAATAAAGTAAACGGCGGCACACAAACTTAAAAAGACTACCCAAATGCCTGCCTGAACAGATGAGTTTTGAGCTGCTTTTTAAAGGATGTCACAGAGTCAAGGGTGTGAAGAGAGAGCGGTAAGCTGCTCCATAGTTTTGGAGCTAAGGCTTGGAAGCCTTTGTTCTCAGACAGACACATGGAATCACAAGAAGACCGTTACCGTTTTAAACTGAACTGACAGGAAGCTACTGCAAAAGCTTTGAAGGGGTGTAATATGTGAAGCCTTAAAGCAGCATTTTGGACAGATTGGAGGCAATTAATAGATTCTTTAGTCAGACAAGAAAACAGTGCATTACACAGTGCACAACATGAATCCTTAATGCTTTTTTTTTTCCCTTTCACATCACAGAGAAGTCAGTGTCGTTCAGGGGACGGGGATTGAAGGGTCAAGAGATCAGCTTTCCACAGGGCTACACAGGTCTGGTGCTGAAAGAGATCAACAAACCCGGATCTGACCAAGAGGTAAACGCCACTGGAGCTGTGGGAGATTCAAATATAAGCCAAAGCACTGACTCTGGTGCATAAAATCAGATGTGGAGATGGCTATTGAGTTTGTCTACATGTCCTGAAGATTTTTTTTTTTTTCTTTTTGTGTGTTTTCAGGACAGAACTTTGAGGGTATCCTCTGTATTTGACAAAATGACTTACTGGAACCTGGAAACACCTCCTAATTCAGACGATACCATTGTGATGGCGATGGAGTGGCCTGAGCTGGCTGAGGCGGTGAGTTTTGTTTTTTTTTTTCCTCCTGGAGTAATTCAAGAAAGAATAAAATCAATCAGTCTCTCCTAGTAACTAATAGTTTGTCAATTTAACATAAATATTACGTATCCTTTGGTGAAATAGAAGCTGGAGAAATCCTTCATTATGTTGGCTGTAGCTTGAAGTAGGTTTACCCAAAAGAAATTAAGTTTCACGTCAGCTGTTGTTTGAAGCAGCTGGTCTGAATTGCTAAAATTATTTCCTAGATCCCCCTGGTAGTTTTTCTTGTAATCCCAAACTCTGCTGCACTGAAAACTAACCTCAGATGAAGGTCCTTCTCCTTGGTGGAGGAACTGCATTTTTCACTGAAAATACGACGACACCGACAGATATATTTCATATATTTGCCAGGTTGTGCTGACATTTTGTCTTTTCACAGATTCACGGGCCAGTAGAGGACTGAAGAGGCTGACTGATGTCTCGTCAGCATTTTGCAAATTAAATGAACTTTTGTGGGTTATTGGTAACTGGTGAAAAAACCTTAAGAAATCTTTTCAGTAAGTGTTGCTGAGCAATAAGTTACATAATTAATTTTTGTATATATTTTTTATTGACATGTTCTTTTGTAGTGAAACAAAGAAAAATAAAAGCCACTGACCAAAGTGTCCAATGTTTTATTCACTGAAAAATGACCATGTTAATGTGGTATGTTCTACTCCACAGTTTACTCACAAGGGCACATTTAGATTCTATAGACTGGCTACAATGAAACCCTCTAATATGGTTTAACTGTAACTATAGTATGGTAATACTAACAGCAGCTTTCATAGAAATACACTTAAGGTAGTGCAGAATGAAAGAGTGTCTAACAATAATGTAAAGTTTGAACTCAGAAGGCAGAAAACCACACGTGTTACAGTGTCTGTACGGTGGTCTGTGTAGGTTCTCAGTCATCCAGGTCATGATAGTCTCAAGTGCTTGAAAATTATTAATCACAAGTGGGTCAATAACCCTCAGGACCACTTCCAAGGAGACAACCCCCACCAGGGGTTAAACACCTGGGACTGTCTAGCTGTTTTAATTCAATTCAATTTTATTTATACAGCGCCAATTCACAACAAACAGTCCCCTCAAGGCGCTTTGTATTGTAAGGTAAAGACCCAACAATACTGCAGAGAAAAACCCAACAGCCAAACGACCCCCTATGAGC
>VUQJ01021738.1:1558-17666 GCA_015108635.1 Andinoacara biseriatus | reverse complement strand
AGAAAACCCCCTAAAAAAAAAAAAAAAAAAAAAAAAAAAAATTCCCCCCCCCCCAAAAAAAAAAAAAAAAAAAAAAAGGACCGCTCCGTGTCCACAAGTTTCAGATCCGAAATCGGGCTCGGCAGGATTATTTAAGGTTGTCGAGAGCGGAAGTAAGGCAGAATCGAGCTACATAATGCTGATTTAATGTTTGTCTTTTCTCTGCCTTTTCTGGCGTTTGCCCTTCCAATTCTTCAGCGCTGCTTGACAGCGGCACATCCAATAAAAGCACCCGCAAGGATTGACCTACAGCCTTTACTGACGTTAATGCAAATGAGCTGCGCGCAGCCAATCATAGCCGCGTTCGGCGCCGCTGGGCGGTCCTCAGCTGTCCGTGGGAACTTTGAATGCAGGAAAAGAGATCTGGCCAGCCAACGCTCAGCTGGCTGCAGGTAGCCTTACTCTTTTTTTAAATTTTTATTAAAAAAAAAAAAAAAAGGAGATAGTACATGCAGACTGCAGGTAATGTAATCTGTCACTGTGCTGTCTAAGGCAAAAAACTATTTTACACAATTTAATGCAAAGTAAAACTTTTAGTAAAACACCTGAAAACACATAACAAATTTATATTCTATATAAATCAGTTTGAAACCCCATGCAAAACATACTAAAGCATGTCTAAATCAATTCAGAGGCTGTATAATGAGACATTATTAAAATGAAAATGTTCACTGTGTTGCTTGTTTTATCCAAAAATCCAAATGTCAGACTTAGTTTTATGATCTTAATTCTCACATTTTGCCAGAACATGTTTTGCAGTTTTCACAAAAATATTTTGGTTGTTTTCTTTTTAAACTGTTCATGTTAAGTCATTCTATCACCTCTTTGCAGGCTCTGCAAGCTTCACTGCCTCAGCATTTAAAAGTACTAAAATAAAGAAATGAAGACCATAATATCACTGCAAATACTTTTTTTTTATTATTAGTAAGATTGTGTGGCACAGCCAGGCTTTGGTAATTATTGGTGAGTTATGGTCTGGTCTATTGGTGAGTATAGCTATTGTATATGGGTATGATATAATGCAGTTAAGTTAAAAAAAAATACATGCTGGGTGCTCCTCACCAGGGAGATAAGCAGCTGTGGCCTCTTGTAGTATCTACACAGCTGTACTGTTAATTTACACTAGAATAGTGCAAACATATTACCTGCTCCATATCTGGAGAGTTTGACAGTATCATTCCATCATATCATCAAGAAAATTAGAAAGGAATGTTCTGCACGATACTTTTCTCTGTATGTTTCCAATCACTAACAGTTGATGATTCTATTCAGCAAAAAAAGTTAACTTTTATTTTTTGTTCTGATTTGTTTGATCCTACCATGAGTTTAAAATGATTTTTTTGCAGATGAAATTTTTAGTTGCTTCCTCTTTTATTTTGAAATTCGTTCTCCTCTCATCCGTATTTGTTTTACTTCCTGCCTTTGTGGTTTTCCCCTTCAGGTTTCTTTGTCACATGTGTCTTCTATCTAATCAACCCTTTCTGTATTTACACGGTCCTGCTTCTTGCCCTTTGAACCGTCTGATCGTCTTTGTGCTTCTTGTGACGACTTTAAGCATTTTCAGTCTGTGGCATGTTTAGAAAACCTTTTGTTGTACCTTGGTTTCCTTCCCTGAACTTCAGGTTCTGAGAAGTGGCCCCACTGCTAGCAGAACCCTGGATTTTGGAGCCAATATCAATGCCAGTTTTTCACAGTAAAAATATGTCCAACAATAGTCTTACAGTAGATGGATAGATGTGGAAAATGTCTAATAAATGTGAACCACTTTTAGAAAATACTTTTCAAGTGATTGGATGGATCATCTGTCTCTTGCTGTCTAACTCAAAGCCAGCTGATACAGCAAACTCTGTACAAAGCAAAGTGACATGCTTCACCTGAAAATGATCATGACTATATTGATTTTTGGGCTCACACAGAAAATAAAAATATCACTTCAGCAATTTAGCATTTTTGTAAAGTTGGCGGGCTTGCAATACACACAGAAAGAAAGATCAAAATCAGAGGAAGAGGAAATAATTTCCTGTACACCACCAATAGCAGCTTTTCATTAGACCCCATTTCCCTATAGGCAGCCATCATTTAAACTGAGTGGTCTGAGTGCACGTACAGCAAACGTCATCAAAAACTAAGATAAACTTGGCTTCACTCTTGTTTTCTTAGCTTCAGCAAAGGCCCTGACAAGTACTCACAATAGTACTTCGTATGACAGGTAAATTGCCTTCTCTGTGTAAAATTGGCAGACTTCCCCTTTAACAATCATTAAGTGTCTGTTGCCTTTGATGACAATGAGCTTCAACATAAAAGCTGCGCAGTTAATTCCCAGTAATGTGTAACGCTAGCACACTGTCATCACAGCTTCAGTATTAATATCATTTATTGTTTTTTTGGAGCTTTGTGCAACATATTCTATGGGTTTGCTCAATTTCCTTAAGGCACGGCCCCCAAAACAAAACCAGCCTCAAATGGTTTATAGCCTCAATAGAATAAGGGGGGAAAATGCAATGTGAAGAATGTAAGTGTTGCATAAATCTATGTTAGAGGTCTGACAGATGAGAGCACATAAATGAATCTGCTGACAGATCATGCTCAGTTCTTTATAAGCTGTCAGAAACACTGGCTGCATTATTCATGAAGGGCTGACATGTTTGCTTTACCTTATTTACACTTCTATGTGTGTTTGGCTCTCACTTATCACCATTGTACTTTGTGCTGCTAAATTCTTTAGCTGGGCCACTGTAAGACAGTAAAGGTGCAATTTGTTTACGTTTGCTTCACGGTTAAACAGCGTGTTTGGACTGCGCGATAAAGTTCTGCTGTGTCAGTCACGAGGTTTTCGGTGATTGTGTGATTGCTTAAGGAAGAAAATTCCTTTTGCGTTTTATATTTATCAGGTTAGTTTAGCTTAGACAGCATGTTCAGTGAGGTAACACACTCCCTGGCCACTTTATTAGGCACACCCTGCCTGCTGGTCTGCATTAACACGATAGCGTCACACAGTTGCTGCAAATTTGTTGGCTGCACATCCATGATGTGAATCTCCTGTGCCCCAAAGATGCTCTATTGGACTGAGATCTATGGAGGCCATTTGAGTGCAGTGAGCTCACTGTCATGTTCAAGAAACCAGTTTTGAGAGAGAGTGAGAGCTTTGTGATCTGGCACATTAGCCTGGTGGACACAGCTGTCAAAAGGTGTGTACACCTGTGGTCATAAAGGGATGGTCAGTAACAATACTCAGGCCGCTGTGGCATTTAAATAATCCTTAATTGGTAATAAGTGGGCCTAGAAGTGTGCCAAGAAAATATCTCCTACACAATTACACCACTAGCAGCCTGAACTGCTGATGGCAGGATGGACACCAGCTTTCATGTTGTTACGCCAAGCTCTGACCCTACTATCTGAATGTCTCAGCAGAAATTGAGGCTCGTCACACCAGGCAATGTTTTGGTGAGCCTGTGTGAACTGTAGCCTCAGTTTCCTGATTTGTTGATTAGATGCATTAACAATTAATGAAGGGACCAGTGAGTCTAGATGCAACACTAAGGGAACCCCAGTTACCCTATACATATTTATATTTAGCAGGTTTTTGAAAATTATGTTTCCATGTTAAATTTCAAGGACTGAGCCTCTGAGGTGCATTAAATAAACAACAACAACAACAACATAGAATTAACAATATTATAAATCAACCACCAGTTTCTGAATAATAGAAAACCTAACAAATAGTTATGAAATGTTATTTCGTAATTCATTTCATTAGTTTTCATAATGGCATTGCACAATTGCATTCCATGATTACACGTCCCCCAAGCAGTGATTTATGTCACAGTGATGACATTAAAAGTGACACCATGCGTTATATTAGAGGCTGCTCCTGTAATCTGCAAAACAAAACACACTAAAAAGATGAGATAAGAACTCAGTCTAGCTTTTATGTTTACCACATAAATTTAAAATTGATCTGGAATATTGACAAATAAAAATGAAAAACTACTGTACAGTCATTTGTAGTAATCAGTAATTAGATTCGTATGTCGTAAAATTCATCAGTTCATACGGTGTGGCCCTGCAGATGTTTACATTTGTGTAAAAGAAGGTAAAACAGATCAGAGATGTGTGAAAATGGCTTCACTTGGACCATGTTGGTTTATTGTAACTGATTTAAAGCTCATCATTACTTTAAGCATCTGAAATCTGCTGAGGGACAGTGCAATGCGGTCTGTTGGTTTTCTTTACACAATTCTTCCACGAGGAGGCGCCAAAAACGATTAATTTTTCAGGATGATAACGTTTTCTTGACAAACTATTTTAGGACCTCAAATTAGAACAGAAAGTCAGATTTTCTCCAGACCATTCTTTATGTAAGGCTGGGAGTGTAGCCCAAGCATATTTCAGTTGGTCAACTTTTTTTTACCACAAATGAAACATTTTTAGGAATCTTTTGGTTGTCTAGAGTTTTAAAAAGTGTGCTCTGTTGCTCTCTACTGGCAGCTCCTGCAAAATAACTAAAAGAAAGTCAGTAAACTGTAGTTTCATGCAATTACATATTTAAAAAAAAGATCATAGTGCTTATTACAAAAGTATGCAAGTTTATTATATTACATTTGCACAGGTTTACAAATGTAGGTCTGCTTTTATCAAATTTTGGCCTGTAGGATTTTCCAAACATGGATATTACATCAGGCAATAGGGTTAAAAAGGCAGAGTAAGAAGATTCAGCTGCATCTTGTCTCCAGTGTTTGTGCAACAGTAGAGATTTTGAGACGGTATCTCACAGGATGTTCAGATGCTCAGAAAACTGAAAGTGTGTCTGCCGTATTATTTATTGTCTGCACAAATTGTCCTCCCAAAATCTTTGTTCAGCAAGCGGTTCCCGGTCACGATCCAGCGAAAGAACTATAATTTTATCGACACCTTAAAGGACACCTTCAAAGCAAAATCTTTTCTGCTCTGGTTTAAGGACACTTTGCTGAATGAATGCTGTCCATATTATAAATCCTCCAGCATTTCAAACTCTAATCAACTTCATCTAATTAAAAAAAAAAGAAAGAAAGAAAAGATAAAGAGCAAACAGCTGGCATCCTAACCCAAAACGTCACCTAGGCTTAATGATTTATGTTACAGAAACTTGATTTTTGCCCCCAAATGGACACAGTCTGACTAAACAGATATTTGGTTCACACAAAATCTGCTTTTTTCATATAAAAAAATCGCCTCATCTATTAACATGCTTATATAATTACAGCAAATCAGCAACTGGTGATAGCTCTTTAAGACATTGTTTTGACTTCTTTTCATGTGCTACCTTGAGCCTATATTTAGACTGTGCAACCAAGGGCTGCTCCTAAAGTGCTTTAGCTTCTCACGACCACATTTATCATTCACACATGTTCTTGGATATAATTGTCCATGTTAAAATGTTAATTTCCATATCTGTCATGTAGGCATCAACATAGAAAAAGAGAAGTTTCAGTATGACTGCGGTTGCATTATTTTGACAGTTGCTTCATACAGCAACAGCTGTTTGGCTTGGGGCATCAAATGATGATTAAAAATTTAAACAGAAGCGAAACAGGGGAATTTGCAACCTTCTTAAGTAAGTGAGTTAAAGCTATGAGTTTTTGCAGAGCTAGAAAACATACTGAAAAATAGCTGTTATGGCTGCCACAGAAGGGATTTCCTTGCTGTTTTTTTTCCCCCCTCTTGTCTTCATCTGGCAATGTGTCAAATAAGGATCTTGATTAAATGCTTTGCTCTCACAATAAGGCTGTTCAATATTCCACTACTACATGTTGCTGGAGTTTTGACCTTTTTAGACTTTCTCCCTTCTGCAGGCACCTAGAAGCACGTAAACCTATCTCTACAGTTTTTTCCCTCCTTAGCACGCATAGCTTCCTGAAAGCACCCTAAATCAGTTAAAAAGGAATATATGCTCTTGTGTGCCTACAAGCACCATGTTGGCGTATAAGTCATTCACGTTACTCAACCTGACCTCTGCAGTAATGCTTATGTTTTGATCCATTATAAGGAAGAGTTGTACATAATATTTATGCTGATGTACGTGCAAAAACTGTACTTTAACCTGTTAAACCTGCTATCAGCAGACACAAGAAACTCAACCCCTCACTCAAGTGAATTTTTTGTGTTAAACATGTGACATCAGCTTATCAGCCTCCCTGTATCCTTTTCAGAGTCAGCGGGGGTAGGGGTGCTGGAGCCTATCCCAGCCACCATAGAGCATGAAGCAGGGTACACCATGGACAGGTCGCCAGACTGTTGCAGGGTAACACAGAGAGACAGACAACCATTCACACCTACAGGCAATTTACAATCATCAGTCAACCTAACCCCACTAACTACATGTCTTTGGACTGTGGGAGGAAGTTGGAGTACCCAGAGAAAACCTACACAAATATGAGAAGTACAATCGAACTCCACACAGAAAGGCCCAGGCCAGATGGTGGATTCAAACCCAGGACCTTCTTGCTGTGAGGCAACAGCGCTAACCACTGTGGCACCCTCATATCATATATTTCTGATATTTTTTTTCTCCATTATGGACAAAAATAACAATTTCCCACCTGTCCTCCTGAGATATCCTATACTTTCACATGTCTACTTTGTGTATTTGCTGAGTTAAAATGAGGGGCGTACTACTGTGGGCCTAAACTCCTGCTTGGTTAAGAGAAACTGAGGAGCTGAGTGCTGTGTTCCTGCAGACAGTGAAGTCTGATCATTACCAGATCCCAATCAATTCTCCTGTTTGAAGACAGTTGCAGTGGCAGCTGCACTGTTGCTCAATTAGGCAGCTGTACAAACAAGCAGTCCATCTGCACGGGTTTACATAGGAACAGAAAAAAAATGTACAGCTGTTCAGCTGCAAAGAGAAGTGGCTTGGCTTCAAGCAAACTTCTGCTGGGATAAATTCACTTTCAATTCAGACTGTGATCCTGAATGTGTGTGTCTTGTCACAGGCCATAGGTCCGGCCCAAAAGTTTGATCCCAAAGCACACTGAGCCAAAGATGAAGCAGTTAAGAATCCAACATAATTGAAAAATGACTAAAGTCAAAGAGGTCAGGATATGTCCGTGGATGGTAAGCAAACAGCTTTTTGTTTTGTCTTTGAGGTCACACGCAGTCACAGTTTCTAAAAATGTTAACTAGATTGAGGAAATTGATCATTTAGTCTTTTAACAGCACGATTACATCAGCTGTGAAAGATCAAAGGTGCTCACTCAAAGGTCTTTAATGGTGTTGAGGGTCACCGTTGGCTCCACTTCATGCAGCCCTAAATGACTTCGGTTTGAGGTGATCCTGTCATCTTGCATGAGAGGAAAAAGTGCTGGAGCAGATGAGCCATGGAACAGACTGTACATGCAGCGCTGAGACAGACTGAACCATTTTAAAGTTCAAGAATAAAGGATGTATTTAGAGTTAATGTGAGGGAGATTTCAATCACAAGAAGTCTTCTGAGCTGATCCGGAATAAAGATGACGACCTGGAAATGTGATCCCACTGGCACAGCCTATTAGAGCCAAACACCTGATGTTCTTTCTCGTGTATGCCCTCAGTATGTCTCCTCAGTGTAAAATAATCTTTTAAATATCTTGCACGTCGAGAAAAACAATTTAATTTGCTGAAATTGCCCGTTACATATTTAATTCATGACTTGTTCTCCATTGCGTACACTGGTATTCACTGCTGTGATCTCAAACATATTACGCAGTGACACTATTGCTCAGTTCTACGAGAGGAGCATGGAGAGGTGAACACATTTTACAACACTGGCCTTTTATCTGTACCAGAGTGAGGAAAAAGGACTGACTTAATTGTAAGGTTTATGCAATATTAAAAGAGAAAATTGTAATTAATTGAAGACAGTGCCAATGTCCACAAGCTACAATATTACTTGAGCAGACTCCCACATATTCCAAAATTCTGTCTTTTAAATTAAACAGAAGTAATATATAACTAAGGCAGCTATTATCATGTTTTACCTTTACAGCAGTGTGCATGGTTTCTGCTGGCAGTAGTCAGGTTTATATAATAATATATGAAGCAATGTTCCACTCACCGACAAAGCGGTCTAGTTAATGTTTACAGACAAAAAGGCGTTACAGTAAATGTGGTGCCACATGCATTGGAAACTGTGGGGCCGTTTATCAAACAGGTGAATAGATCCCAGGTTCACAGGTTACCCGCAGTGGCCCTCTTTACTCTAACTAATGTGTGATATCAGCAGTGGAGTGCAACAAAGTGTGTGCACGCCAATGTGGCACGTAACTACTGTAAAGTTAAGAGTTTGTTTTAAAAGTTTTCAATTTTATGTTCCTTAATACTCTGCTATGTTTGAGAAATTAACAGGTTAAAGTTTCAACCCAAAACACATGAGCAGCTTTTAAAGTGAGATGCATTTTTAGAGATACAGTAAAGCCACTTATGTAATGTAGTTTACAACCTTGATGGCATTAAAGTACCACTAAGACATTAACACATGATAAACAGAACATTTTAAAAGGGGCATGTAGTGCAATGAGCACGCTTGGCTGAGAATACTCCAATGAGTTCATTTAAATAAAGATTCTTTTTTGTAGAACTTTTACTTGTAATGAGGATAATGGTGTAATGGTGTTAATATAAGGTTACAAATGATCTTCTTAAGGCCTCTGACAGTGGACTCATCTCTGTGCATGTCCTGTTGGACCTCAGTGCATCTTTTAATACTGCTGACCATAACACTTTATTACAGAGATTAGCGCATGCCATAGGTATTAAAGGTACTGCGCTGCAGTGGTTTGAATCATATTTATTTAATAGTCTCCAATTTGTTCATGTAAATGGGGAGTCTTCTTCACATGCGAAGGGTAATTATGGAGTTCCACAGGGTTCTGTGCTAGGTCCAATTTTATTTACACTATATACTTCCCTTAGGCAGTATTGTTAAAAAGCATTCCATACATTTTCATTGTTATGCAGCTGAGACCCAGCTTTATCCATCCATGAAGCCAGAAGACACACATCAATTAGTTAAACTGCAGGAATGTCTTAAAGACATAAAGGCCTGGATGACCTCTAATTTCCTGCTTCTAAATTCAGATAAAATTGAAGTTATGGTACTTGGCCCTAAAACCTTTGGTGTGAAACCCGATACTTACTCTGGATGGCATTACGTTGGCCTCCAGTAACACTGCGAGGAACCTGGGAGTTAAACAAATATGTAGAACTGCTTTCTTGCACTTACACAACATTTCTAAAATTAGAAACATCTTGTCTCAGAGTGATGCTAAAACACTGTTTCCTGCATTTATTACTTCAAGGCTGGACTATTGTGATTCATTATCATCAGTTTTGGCATAAAAGCTTCCTGAAAAGCCTTCAGCTGATCCAAAATCCTGCAGTGAGAGTACTGAGAACATCTTTCTCCTGTACTGGCTTCTCTTCATTGGCTCCCTGTTATTATTAATGTCTGTCTCTCTTCCACAGCATGTCTTTTGTCCTCTCCCCTCGCAGCAGATGGCTGCCCCTCCCTGAGCCTGGTTCTGCTGGAGGTTTCTTCCTGGTAAAAGGGAGTTTTTCCTTCCCACTGTTGCCAATTTCGTGCTCATAGGGGGACGATTGTTGAGGTTTTCTCTGCAATTATTGTAGGGTCTTTACCTTGAGGCAAATGTTTATTGTGATCTGGTGTTTTATATACACAAAATTGAATTGAATTGACTTCCGTGACGATTACAGCTATGAAATAAGATCCATGAAGTGAAAAACCAACTTTTTAAAAGCCTCAGTGATCCCAAGGAAATTGAATTGTTTTCCCATCGTTCTTTGAAAAATAAATCTGCTCTTTCTATACAGCACAGCTGTTTGTGTAACCCTTGACTGTATAGTGTTCAGTCCCATGCTAAGATTTGTGCATATGTGCATGGATATATGCAAGGGAAGGAGTCCAGCTGAGCAACTGTCGGGCATCTCCAGCTTTCCTTTGTATTTCAGTATGATAGGCTTCACTGGAAGCCCTGTGTTTGGCTCCAGCTGTATCTGTTACGTGTCTGTAGGGATGTGTGCTTGTGTGTGTGTGTGTTTGTGGATGTGGTGGAGATGGTGGATATGAAGGTCTTGAACTAATTCACATTTTCCCATAACTGCAGTGCATCTAGAGTTCATATCCATGCAGCAGGTCATTTCATGATCTGTGCAAGGATTCCCACAGAGCCTGTGCTCACCACAGCTTTGGCATAAGATATATACAGTACAATGGGAAAGCATTCAGAGGCCTTTACTTATCTTTTATTTAACCACCGTCCCCTCCCCCATTCTACAATCAATATATATAATATAAGTTTTTTCCTCAACACTTGGCTGAACCACCTTCTCTCGTACATAGACAGCCATTTTTAGTCACAGCACAAAGGTTCAAGAAACTCCAGTGTTGTCTTTGCTATGTGATTACAGTTAGCTTTAGGGTTCGGTTTTATTGGAAGGTTAGACTAAAGCCTCCAGTTCTGAAGCAGTGTTTCATTAGCAATATTTCATTTTGTCCAGCTTTCAGTTGATCTGCACGTCCACAGCACGATGCTGCTAACATCTTCGTTCGCCTAAAGTTGGTTCAAAGTGCTGCAGCGAGAGAACTAGAAAGAAAAGATGCTGGAGATAAACTGGTCACTTGCTTCACAAGCCAAACTCCAATGTCACCAAGCAAGCACTGAGCTGGAACCCCCAAAGCAAGTGAAACAGCAGATCCTGGTGCTGTGACCTGGATGCTGACACCAAAAGAATGGTGTACAGCTGGAAACAGCTGGAGAGAAAAGACCAGGAGCAGGATGGATGGAGTTGACTCTATGTGTTTATACCCCACCCTGCATTTACTCATTAGTTTTTATTCATCACTGGCTCTCTTTCACAGTGCGTCTTTTGTCCTGTCTCCCTCATCTCTCCCCCACCCGGTCACGGCAGATAGCTGCCCCTCCCTGAGCCTGGTTTTGATGGAGATTTCTTCCTGTTAGAAGGGAGTTTTCCTTTTCCACTAGTACATATAATGAGCTCTGGTGACTGTGAACCATCACTTAAGCTTAGTTTATGGTCACTTCATCAGCTGTTGCACGCTTCACATGTGATCTCTGGAGCTCGGTCAGAGTGACCATCGGTTTTCTGGTCACCTCTTGTACCGAGGCCCTTCTCTCTTGGGTTTTCGGTGTGGTTGAGATCAAAGCGTTGGGAATATCCTGGTTGTTGGGAATATCCTGGTTGTTGGAAATGTCCTCTTTTTAAAAAAATACTGGTTCACTGGTTCAAGAAGATAACTTTTTACAGCCTGAGCTCTGTAGCCAGTTCTGCTTTCCCCACAGCAGCTCTAAGACCTGGTACCTGGTAAGATGTGTATGGTTTCAAATCACGTCCAACTGAATTCATTACAGCTCGTAAATCAAGGTTTAGAAACATCTGAAATATGACCAAGAGAAAAAAATTGTCAAAAAAATTTCCCACCTCTTTCACTTCAAAAATTAATTTTTTGCTTTGACATTATTAGGAAATTGACTCTAGAGCGTATCAGTTATATGCTATGTGAAAATGAATAGCATGTTTTTTACAGTAAGGGAGGGCAACTTAACCAATATTTTATCTGTTGGAAAAGACCCAAACATGTAGATCCCTTTGACTCCCTGAAGCTGTAGTCTCACCTAAGCAGGAGTATTGTCACCCCCTGGGACCACCAGCAGCAAATGTGTGCTTGATGGGGTTGAAATTGAAGGGGATGAGGTTCCAGGTAACCATTAATTACTAATAATGCATTTTTGACCTGGTTTTCCCAAAGCAAATTTCTCTCAAATTCTATTTTATTCATGGCATGAATTCTAGATAAATATGAGCAATGAGGAAGCAGCCTGTGTAAAGAGTCCCTGTTTGGAAACTGTTTCCTTCAAGTGTATAGAGAATAGAATAGAATAGAATAGAATAGAATAGATTTATTGTCATTAAACATGGAGCACGGGGGGCGCCCTGGTGGTTCAGTGGTGGAGCAGGTGACCACATGCATATGCTGGGTTGAGGTGCAGGCGGCCCAGCCTGTCGCCGATTTGCCCGCATGTCTTCCCCCGGATCTTTCCCCCATTTCCTGTCTGTCTCCACTAGATAGACAAGCCACTGTGGCCAAAAATGAAAAGAAAAAAAAAGAGCATGGTGAAAATATAGCAGCTGCAACAGTTCAGTGCTTTTTCTTTGTAAAACCAAACAAGAAGATACAAAAAATACTGTAAAGCCAGCGTGTAAATGCTCCAAAGGAGTATAAATATCAGTAACAATTATACAAAATACAAAAAGTTGTGATTACAGATGTGACATATTTATTGCATTATTGGTTTATATTTATTACGTCATTGTTGCTCTGTGTGCCCTCAATTGCCCTTCGGGGATGAATAAAGTTTTCTGAATCTGAAAAAAAATATTCCAAATATTGCACCAATGCCAGTTATTGCACAGAGTATGTAGCAGATATTATATTGAATGTGCTAATAGGGTTGCTGAAACAAATAAATAACTATGCCAGATGTTTGCGGTAAACAGCAGTCTGTGCGCTGTGAGGTGGTCAGAGGAAGCGAGCATGAATCAGTGAATCTACTGTCTTATTGTAAAGTGTTCAAGAAAGAAGAAAAACATATACTGTAAATTAATAAATATTTTTACTGTGGACCCACTGTACACGGATGAAAAAAGTGGTCGCTGCCTATTTTTTATTTTATTTTTTATTTTAAAACAGCACTCATTTTGCTGCTCATGAGATTTTCATTATGACGAGAATTATGAAAGAAAACATTGTTTCAGTTTCAAACTATCAGTTAGAAGATTTCAATTCATCTTTGCGTTTGAAAAATAGATAAATGGCCAAACTGATCAGAAAAGTTCTCCACTGCGCTTTCTTATTGCGTCTCCAGGCGGAAAGTGCATTTGAATTAGCGCTGAATTATAAATACATTCATACAGTATTAATATATGTATGCCCTTCAAAAAGTACTTGCTGATACTTGCCAAAAGTTTTTTTTTTTTTTTAAATATTGTACAGTTTAACATCTACTGTCAGGACAAAAGACACGGAGTAACTGTGACATCATGAGTGAGGCATTTAATTACATTCGTCCTGTGGGTCAGTTTGTGTTAAAGTCTGATAAAATGGGTGGATTCTTAAATAAACATTTTGCCAGGATCGAGGGTGGCAGCGGCGAGATTCCCTGCAGATAATGGAATGGAAATCTTGCGCAAGAGTTCTGGCTTTGTTACAGCAGAGAATCAAAGCTGTACTTAAACGCATCACTGGACGGATATCTCGGGAGAGGAATGGTGCAATCATGCTGGAAGCGGTGTGATACTGGAAGAAAAGAGGCCAAAGGGCCAAAGAGACTAAAAACGGGGTAAACTCATCTGACATTCCTTCATTGAAGCGCAGTGCTGAAGCAATGGAGTTAATGAAATACAGGCCACACCCGTAAATATGTTGAAATATGTTCTGTGTCTCGCATGTTCTTTGTGCCGTTTCCAAAATAAAGGAATTAAGGAATGGTAGGTGTGGACCAAACCACTGTGGGGTGCAGGAGGGGAGTCCACCTTTCAAAACTGACAGAATGTACCAATGTACTTTTTTCCATTTATAAGTAAACCAACAGGTTTTTGTGAATGTAATATTATTTAGCGTTAGTTATGCACTGTATTTACAGTGGTGCACTGAGGAGGACACAGCTGTTTGTCCACAGAAAAGCGTGGCTACATCTTTTTAAGCCCCCTGTAATTTCCATCTATGGTTGCAGTAGCGTCACAATCCAATTTCCACTCAGTCAGCTCGTTGAGCCTCGCCATTGGGTGTCCTCTGTTTTTATCAGCAGCAGTATCATTTGAGTACACGTGATTGCTGTCTAGCATGTTTTACACTTGCATGTTCTGGAGTTTCATTTTTGCCCAGCAGGCTTCTTTGCACCATCCTGAGGCAGCAGCTTTGCTCCTTAAGGAACTGCATTGAAGTGGTAATGGTAAATGGACTAGTTCTTATATAGCGCTTTTCTACTCTGACTGAGCACTCAAAGCGCTTATACAACACGTTTACATTTACCCCATTCACACCCATTCATACAAGCACTTCCATATATTTAAGCTAAGTGCTTTAATTAGCTAACATTCATACTCCAACGCTTGCATCGGAGAGCAACTTGGGGTTAAGTATCTTGCCCAAAGATACATTGGCATGCAGCCTGGAGTAGCCAGGAATCGAACCACCGACCTTCCGATCAGTGGGTGACCTGCTCTACCTCCTGAGCTGCAGCCACCCCAAGTGCACCTCACCTTCCTCTTTATCCTGCTGAGACCTGAGCTCCTGTTTGCAATGCATTTTAGATTGCGCCGAGATATTTGTGATTAGATCGACCTGGTATATATAAATATAAACTAAGCTTCCTCTTCAAACAACAAGTTGTATTTTGTTACATACTTTTGTCAAAAAATGTCCCCAGATGGGAACATTGGGTTTATTTTACAGCAACAACACAACAAAGTCAAACATGGCTTAAAAAAGTATAAAACAGTACAGCAAAGTGCAGCACGTGGATGTGGGTGTCAGGAGGTTGATTTTTATTCAAAATAATTTTAGTGCTCTTAATTCTAAGAAGACAGATGAGGTTTGACCCGCGATCACTGAAATAAACTTTAAACTTTCAGCACGTGCAGATGTTCTGGTACATCTGGTACGTGAACCAGGAACTAAACACAAAATGTGACCCCGATTTTGTTTTTAACGTTAGTAAACTGGGAGCACTTCAATGTCCACTTGATTAACATGGAGTGAAGCATTTACTCATTTTTTTTTTTGCCTCATATTGATCTTAACGCAAATAACACCTTTCAAGTCCTTTGCTGGCATTACTGTACATGTCAATAATAACACAAGCTGACAGCTCGTGTCCTCTCAACAATTACACTTCTGCATGTGCTAAAACCTTTTTCTAAATGCTCGGAGTTTCTTTGAATGTGAATGTGTGGCCCGCTCTCCTGTCTGATAAACAGACTGGTTCCTGATAGTATTTCCTCCTATTCATGGCTCAGTGAGGTACCGGAGCCTGTGTCGGCTTCCAAGAGTTGGCTGGCTAAGACGTTCCATAGTTGCTGTCTGCTAATAACGGGATGGAGGAAGCATGCTTAGTGAGTTAATTTACAGCATATTATTATAACTTTTATTCAGTGGCTGTAGGAAGGGATTAATATCTAGTCCAAATATTGACTAGAATTAATAATAAAGAGAAAAGTCATAAAGAAAAAATGAATATGAAAATGTAAAAATGATTTCGAATCAGAGCTGTCAGTATGCTACATATAGATTATTATGAACTATATTTTCCAGTTCCCGTGTGGTCTTTTATCATTTTTAATACTTTTATTTGTTTTCAGCTCAAAAACCTTTAAACATTCATCTTTTGTGATGCATCCAAACCTTTAAGCACAAGACTCCCCCCAAATTTTTTTTTTCCTTTTTAAACCGGACATGCACATGTAAGTGCTGTCCAACCAAAAAGTCTTACTATTCAATCAACACATGCTGGTGGAAGCGAAATGACCTGTTTATTTAAATAAAGGAAGCACAGGTCACAGCTGGAAGCAACTTTGTTGAAGAGAGTCGTTATAGAGTTCATCCTCATGCCCCCATCATCATTTTGACTCAAAGTGCTGAAACATTCGCACTTTCAAGGTCATTAAACTTCAAATGTCGATGGTTTCAGTTTTAGTTCCTGGAAAACGACTTTTGAGACTTAATGTCTACATCCATAAATAGAACATGGCACAGAATGAGAAAATATACCTAAGCAGTTATTTATCACGTCTGCGTGATGGGCTGTCACGGGGTCAGAGGTCACCGGCTGTCGCAGGGCTAACACAGAGAAAGCGTTCATGATCATTCATACCACAGTGAATGTACAATAAGGGACGTGCTATGAGACCAATATTGTTACAGCCCGGCTCATAAGGTCATGAGAGAAAAGGGTGGACACACTGTTTTGTTAAGTTAGGTAACTTAAATAAAAAATCCCAGCCATGGGGGTGGGTG
>VUQJ01021734.1:1566-19330 GCA_015108635.1 Andinoacara biseriatus | reverse complement strand
GCCCTGTTGCTGATTTGCACATGCATCCCTGAAACAAGCACACCAACAAAACCTAATTTAAACCCCTCCAAAATGTAAGGTTAGGGTAGGGTCAGGGTGAGGATTATATGACATAAATCAGAGGGTTGATCCAGATATTTTATAGGCTAAACAAACATTTTTGACCTGTTGGTGATGCTAGAGGGAAAGTCAGCACGTACCATGGATGTCTGTACTTATCTTACTGGCATTCAGGATAGAGCCTTTAATGAGGCTGTAATTTTGTGTAACTGTGCACATGCACGGTAGAAGGATAACCTGCAGGGGAAGTGCATTTTACACCTGATTTTAAGGAAAAAGTCACCCACATTTTTAAGCATTTTTTTACCATCAAATTTGACAGGTGTTTCTGTACATGCAGTTTTTATACTGCGGTGCTCATTTAAATTAAAACTATGTCTTTCTCCTCATTAAAATACTTTTAAATTACCTGCCCAAATAACTGCCTAAATAACTGCCCGGAGGCATTGCCAAGAAGGCTGTCAAGTGGTGAGAATTAGAAAAGCTTAAATAACCTCACGTTGAAAAAAGAAAAGAGTGGGGGATCCCCACAGTGAATCAGTTTCAAGGGGCATTTTTCCAAACTGTAGTTAAACACCCACCCTGGATCAGGCACCAGTGCCTTTGTTCATGCTAAGCGAATCTATAGTTTCTGTCAGTACTCTTTTTGACCTTAAAATCTTGGATTAGAATCTATTGGTCATTGTACTGATTCTTTCTCGTGTTGTCTTGATAGCATGTATTGAAGACATACAAGAAATATATTAGCAAAAAAAGCAATGCCAAATAAGCCACGAGGGTGTCGTTTGGACAACTGTACGGGCAGTTAGAAACCAGTGGTGAATGAAAGAGTTGAAGGGCAACACTGAGGGAACGACGTAATACAAACATATTGTTTTTGGTAAAATAAACCGGTGTGTTCTGGGATGGCCGTTATGAGTTTAACCCAATGATTCAGCCTACTAATTATTTAAGTTGGAGCTACAGTGACTTTGACACACAAGGCAAAGCAAGTAATTAGAAATATTTAAATTAGTCCAATTTGTGTCAAAAGCTCTTTCTCTGAGTTGTATCTCAAAGATCATGCACATATTTTTAGATGCAGTGTCAGCGTTCTCGACACTTTTCTTGATCAACAGCTGCAACAGCGTCACCAGAGGGAGTGACTCACAGCTCATGGAGCCAATTAAGGTGCAGCGTTTCTCAGCACAGGGACATGATACTCGCATTTTTAAATCCAGCCGGACTTAATTGGCAAGAAAAAGAATGTGATGTCTTTGGAACTATCTGGTTTTCTTAATTAGTGATAAAACTTGATTGGACCATCATATAAGTTACAAGTACAAATTCAATGTGCTTGCGCTAACATCACTGGCATCTAAGAACATCTAATAACTGACCGACACCGAAACAAACAAGTCTGAAATAAGCATTTTTTGGATCTGTGGAAGATTCTTTTTCACAGCAGTGAAACTCACTGTGTGGAGTATTAGCTAAAGCTCACTGCATGCCACAGGCTTTCAGGCTTGATAGTTCAACAAATATCTAAAGAACATGCTAAATCTTTATGAACTATTATCACACATGAGTGATTACAGTATGTTAAGAAGAGGATTGAATTCATAGTGGCAGTCTGTCATGAGCTCTTATGTTCTCTGAAATGCCAGAATTTCATCTGCCAACCTTTAACCCTTGAACCCACTTCTGAGCTTAAACCAAACTTGGGCATAAGTGTTGCCTGGATTTCTTGCATAATAGGCCTCCTTTCCAAGTCTGTTGAAATTACACAACGGTCTGTCTTCCTCTCTTTCCCAGTGGCTCACTGTTCCTCTGTGGTTACACTAGACAAATTGTTTATGGAGAATTATGTAATTCTCATTCATTGTCAGTCATGCTTGCTATTTTGGCACAAGCCTCGGGTGTGTTGGGGTGAAGTGGGGTTTGTGGGAGACACTGAACTGTCCCAAGTTGCTCTAGAGAGAGAATAACGACTGTCTGCATATTCAGTAGTGATTTCTATTACATTCTCTGTCTCCTGGAAGCACTTTCTGTTCTATTTACGCTTTCAGATAATGCTATTAAGAGTAGAACCATAAGCAGTATAAAAAGATTAATGTAGATTTTGGGTCTTAAACGTAAAGCAAACAGAAGTGCCTTAAACCTGCATTCTTTTATCGGCCACCAGGGGGTTGTAAAAAGACTTCAGTCCCGTAGAAGACTATGGGGAACAGGCTCTTGGCCTTGACCTTAATAAATATTTTCATGATGCATTTATTGGCTCAATCAATATAGTTTTGGGTCACATTTTTCATTATAAATTGGGTTGTATGTACATAAAACTCCGGAATCACCAAGATGGTGACGGCAAAAATGCTCATCTTGACGCTTCAGGCTGCATCCATCTTTCATACAGTCTGTTAAAACTTTAGCTGGAAAAATTTGCAGCCACACAACATACACATACTGTGAGGGTAGAAAGGTAAAACAGAATTATTTGGAAAAGTAGTTTTTGATGTGTGTTAGAATGTTTTTTTTTCCCCTGATTGCCAAAATTTGAGAAAATAATTTAATAAAAACTTAATTACCTATTCTGATTGTCTAGGGTTAGATTTTAGCATTAGGGTTAGGACTGGGGTTATCACAGATGACGACTTAGAGGGTTAAGTCCTCTAAGCTTGAACCGCCATTGATCAGGGTTTCAGCACATTCACTGACACCCTGTTGCCAGTTCGTCGTTGCTTCTGTGTGTACTCAGCGCTGCTGATCAGGAACACCCTGCAAGCCTTGCCATTTTGGACATGCTCCAACCCAGTCATTTAACTGTTGGGGTTTGGCCCTGTTCCAAGATTCTCAGGCCTTAACACCTGCACATTTCTACCACATACAAGATGTTGACTAAGAGAACTAACTGGTCTCAATTTATTGCCAAATATATCCAAGACTTTGACATTCCTGTGTGAGCAGCCTTAATGTTTTAGCTTTGCAATTTAGAGTTCCATGTACAGCATATTATGAGAGCTATACCCCCTTTTGTATATGACCTTAGTCCTTTGGAAAGGTTACTTTTGCCTTTAGGCATCCTTAAGAATCTCCAGTAGATTCTGCCAAGATAGAATACTGAATTCCAGATGGTTGCACTCCTTGAAGTCAATTTATTCTCACTGCAGTGCACATAGTGTCTGTGATACAAGTGCAGCACAGAATGGAAGGTCACTCTGGAAACAGCATCACTTAAATGCCTAGAAAGGATCTGGATATTTTTACTTTGCTGATCAAAGGCTACAATTTTAGATAAATATAATGCAATACTGACAGCTTTCTAAGATTTCTAATCCTTTTTACAAAGTTATAATATCAGTCCCATGCAAAGAATAGTAGAATTCTGCACCACTCTTACAAGTCCTTTCCTTCCAGCTCACATCAGCTCACCGTGCTGTTGTTCCGTAGTGATTTTCATATTTTTAATTAACTGGTCTTGGAAAGTGTTTGGACTTCACCTTAATTTAATTAGTGGTGTGTTGATGGTGTCATTTTCGTAAGGGCACAGTTACCTTATGCTCTGAATATTGCACAGGCATACAGAGCAATCAAACCTAATGAGTTGCTCCAGGTGACACTTAATACCATCACAGAACATGTGTAACAGCAAAGCTCTCAAAAGACAGCCACTGTTGGCTTGACCAAGACCATGTTGCCTTAAAGGATTCATCTTCCACTGCCTTATACACTGATCTGCCCTAGTTTTAAATACAAATGGTCTTTAAACGATAGCTATTACATAATGAGATAGCTATTCATTGTATCATTTAGTCTTTATTGGCACTTGGTCACAGATCTAATTTCCATATATTTCTTCGCATTTAGTTTAAATCTTATTTTAGTTTTTATCTCTAGTGTTGTGTTTTATTTGACATAGAAAATCAGAGAAACATAAGATATTTCTCTCGTCCTTTTTGTATCCCAAAAGACTGTAGTGCAAGTATAATGTTCAGTTTAATTTATTATTGATTCAGAGACAAATATCTTTAGTTAGATGTGGGACATGTTCTTGATACTGGCACTTTTCCTCAGATGATGTAACTTGTGTTCGCTACTGTATACACACCGACCAAGCATAACATTATAACCACCGACAGGTGAAGTGAATAATACTGATTAGCTCTTCATTATGGCACTTAGAGAGAGGAAAACATTTTCTCCTCAAAGATGATGTGTTATACTGACCACCGGTCTGCAGTGGTGAACCAGTGACAGGGGTATGACAGCCAAGGCTCACTGATGCACATGGGGAGTGAAGGCTGGCCCGTGTGGTCCAACACTTGGCATCAGGATGCACTATAGGAAGAAGACAAGCCAGTGGAGGCAGTGTGATGCTTTGGGCAGTGCTCTGCTGGGAAACCTTGGGGCCTGCCATCCATGTGGATGATACATTGCAGACCATGTACACCCTTACATGGAAACAATACTCCCTGATGGCTGTGGCCTCCTTCAGCAGGATAATCTGCCTTGCCACAAGGCAAAAATAGTTCAGGATTGGTTTGAGGAGCACAACAAGTTTGAGATGTTGACTTGGCCTCCACATTTCTCAGATCTCAATCCAACTGAACATCTGTCAGATGTGCCGGATAAGCAAGGAGGCCCCGCCTCACAACCTAGAGGGCTTAAAGGATCTATTGCTAACATCTTGGTGCAGATACCACAGCACACCATGAGGGGTCTAGTGGAGTCCATGCCTCGACAGATCTCGACTGTTTGGCAGCAAAAGGGGGACCAACACAATATTGGGCAGGTGGTCATAATGTTATGCCTGACTAGTGTGTGTGCTACATGTACCCAGTCACCTGAAGCATTGACAGTCTGAAGCAGTTTATACCATTACATAAGGAAAGAATCTGAACAATGCGCAAAATGCTCAATCAGTTGAAGGGTAATTATTATTATTATTATTATTATTATTATGCTTATTATTATTATTGTATGTCACATACATCTTAATGATCGTAGTGTATGTATGTCTGTTCCTTTATTCCTCCTAGACACATTAATCAATCTGGATGAAAGTCACTATATAATCTGCCTATGGTACCAGGACTATCAACATCTATACATCTATCTATATTATTTTGATAAATGGTAAATGGACTAGTTCTTTTATAGCGCTTTTCTACTCTAACTTAGCACTCAAAGCGCTTAATATATAACAATTAATATATAATTTCTAACGATTGATGTGTATTAGCTGATCTCAAAACAAACTGCATCATTACATGTATGTTGTTGACATCATGTGTATGCTGTTCTTTGTAAATCTAGTTTGCTAAACAGGTTTTAGTGCAGTGGGACTTAAATAACATGATAGATTAACATACATGTCTGTGTTTTAATACATGAGCGAAATGAACAAGCGCCTTGCTAGTAATAATAAGGATAATAATAATTTTATTATTACACATTTAAATGTGTTTTATTCTTTAATGTTAAGAGAAATATTAGTCAGACATGAATACTAAAAAATATATAGTATTTTTATATACATATAGACATATATATGGTATTTCTTATTATTGCATTGAATGCATTTTCAGCAGGGTAACCTTTACTGTCTTTCGTTACTCCAAAGATGAGCAAATGCTGCAGGATTCTTATACCCGTTCAAGATCTTTCATTGTCAGCACTCGTTGGTGTTGAGTGGATGGTATTCAAACCTAATTCTAATGCAATGATTTGTAAATCTCATAAACCTGTATTTTACTCACAATAAAACATAACTGAGAAATTTTGCTATATCACAAAAGATTTTAGCTAATTTTGAATTTGTTGGCAGCAGCATGTCTCAAAAAAGTTGGGATGGGGGCAACAACATTTTTATTTTTACCTGGTGTGTTTAACATGGCCATTTTATGGAGGAACGCCAAAGTAATCTGAGTAGTATAACAAGGTACTGCATTACTTTTGAGTAACGCCCCCAACATTGCTCACAACTGAAACTTCATGTGTGTACAAGAAGCATCTGGTTGTGGTGGTTGAAGGGGATGCTTTCACAAGGCTGCTGCTGCATGCAGTATTCTCTGCTGCTGCTCATTTCATGCCTGAACGGTAGATGCCACAGAGTGGCAGAGTGATGTGACATCTCATCCTTATAAAAAGGTATTTTACTGAAATCCACATCAAATCTGAAAATGGACTTAGATCTGTCAAAAAGATGATGAAAATGTCCAGAAGAAAAGATGTTTTCCCCAAGCTCCAACATGCTGGACTGTCTCACAAGTGCATGTCTGAAGTCCAGAGAGTGTGAGCTGAATATACTTGATGATTCAGAAGTTGTTTGGTGACATCTGCCACATTGTTTCCACATTGTCATCTGTTCTATTGTTAAAATGTCAATTATATCTGGCCTGTGTATACACTAAATGAACCTTAATTAAAGTAATAAGTGTAATCAAATGATTTGATTCAGCTAATGATGTTAAGTGGATAAAATCTTTGCATTGGGAAAATGTGAAAAGCACAAAATAAATTCACTGAAGGCACAAATTAATCAAGACGGGAGTGCAAGGTTCAGACGCCATCCCTTTGCTTGGCAACCTCATGACGTCCCTGTGGTAAATTATAACCTAAAAAATCCAGTAGTACGCAGGTTGTCATGAGGCTCACCAGGATGACTGCATTCTTCAGCGTGTCTCTCACCATGTATCAACATGTGAACACTGGCTGTCATTTGGCAGCTGAGTAACTGTGGCAGCCATTGATCTGTTGCATGTGTGTGTGCGTGCGTGTGTGTGTGTGTGTATATGCATGTTTGCCGCTGTACACGTGTGTAGGCAATCTTATGTCTTCATGTGTGTATGCTTCTGCATGTTTGTCGCTAGGGGTTGGATGCTGAAATTTTGCTTCAGCGAATGAGGGAATATTTCTGGCTGTCATGTGACTGTATGATGTCAGGGAGAGAGAGAGAGAGAGAACAGAGATAAAGACAGAGGGAGAGAGAGAGAGAGAGAGAGCAAGGTGCAATTTAGCCCCACAGCTGATCAGCGCAGTGCTCAGAGAGAAGCTGAGACGGCTAGACACATACACACACTCACTTACACACACTTTTTGCCTCACCTATACGCACATGCACTGTGCATACACACATGCACTTTAAGCACATCAACACACAAACTGGGAGGCATCACTTTAAAAAAGAAAGGATGCATTGCTTCTTCTGCTTTCTAAGCTCTTGATACTTTGGATACTGAGGACATATCTGCCTCCTGGACAAGAGTAAAACAGTTCTTACTGGAGACAGAAAAAAAAAACTGAGAAAGAAGAAAAAACTCCAAAAAAGGACAAGAGTTAACAGCAGAGAATCAGCGACAAGTGACAAAGACAGAAAAAAACCTGTCTGGCTCGCCCTGGCAGCAGTCTGGCATTATTAGTGGCAGCAGCGGGTTTGGACAACCATTCAGTGGGCATCAACAGCAGCAGCAGCAGCATCATCAACAACACAAACCTTCCAGCGCTCTCTCTGGTGTCAGCGTCCCTGCGGTCCTGGCCTCCTCTCCGCTGTCTCCCTTCAGTCCAGCCTCCACGCACCACAGTGACTGGTACTGCCAAGGCCAGATGGCACTGGGGGGGCAGGTTGCTGCTGCAGCCCAGGCAGGGTCCAGAATAATTTTGATGGAAGACCAGGTGAAATTAGGGCAAGGCGGGATTGAGGGTACATCATCTAGAATGACGACAGAGGCAGCAGGTGCCCAAAGCTTTAAAATGCCAGCACAGAAGATTGATGATGAGGGATTCCGAAGCGGAAGACTGAGGGAAGGTGGACTTAGGGAGGCAGGAGGGTCATTAGGAAGTGCAGGGCAAAGTCCCAACAGCCCCCTGTCTTCCCACACCTCCCTATCCTCTTCATCACTCTCACCTTCTATCTCACCTGGAGCATCCATTACAAATTCATTGTTAGAGCCTAATCCTGTATCCAACCCCAACATTGGACAAAGTAATCTGCAACCAAAAAATCCAGGCAACAAGGATGTTTTGGCTGTCCAAGGCCAGGGCTCACCTTCTCCTCCAAAACAGATTTCATGCCAAGGGGAGAGGAGCACACTGAACCCTTCCTTCGCTGGAAGTACCAACTTAAGTCTTGGAAACGAAGATGCTGCGAAGAAATCCTCTGGGAACTTATTTGGAAATCACAAAGAAAATTCTGCTGCAAGTATAACTGGAAACCAAATTCTCAAGCCATGTTTAGAAAAGCAAAGTGTTCATACACAACTTAGTGTGACTGCTGTTCCATCTGCTGACTTAACCGGGAGCAGATTTGGATCCACTGCCATGCATAGAGGAGACCCACCTGCAGCCTCAGCCAACACAGCTACCACTGATGTTGGAGAGAGTGGATTGGAAAGAGAACACTTAAGCCATGCTGAAAAGAGGATATCGGGATCATGCACTTTACTGAGTAGCGACAAAAAAGAGTGCGAGGTTGTAAGTCCCAGAATGTGCCAGGATGGCAGAGCGGGATCGTGTCGGCCAGTTAACAGAGAAACGAAAACAAACCATAGTAACGAGGGACCGCAGCGGGCTGCAGTGAGACGCGCAATGTCTGACTGTTCACATCTGTCTGTTCCCATGGTAATGGCAGGAACATACCCCACCAGTACAGGAGGCTTGCCAGTGATGGC
The DNA here is from genome assembly GCA_015108635.1 of Andinoacara biseriatus. Taxonomy (NCBI): domain Eukaryota; kingdom Metazoa; phylum Chordata; class Actinopteri; order Cichliformes; family Cichlidae; genus Andinoacara; species Andinoacara biseriatus. The sequence goes on along the minus strand of VUQJ01021734.1, from coordinate 10,625 downwards.
ACCCAACATGCTGAATTTCACCCTGACAGGAACAGCATGCCCGACCAGAGCGCCCTACCCACACGCCGCTGTCCGACGCTCGCTTACGGTCACGGATGGCACCGAAGCTGCTGCTGCGATGGCGACAATGATGGCTTCCCCATTAATAACTTCCCAGGTTTTGCCATCTTCCCCACCACCTAAGAGGCATCATGGGAGTTGTGAGAGCAATTTTTTAATTCCTGTCCCACCCCCTGTTGGAACGTCGGCTAACACCTCTCGAGATAGTAAACTAAACACAGCGGGTAAGACTTGTGGCTTCGTTTATGTGTGTGCGTCCATGGGCATGGGTAGGAAAGCATATGAAAAGCTGTAGTTACTGGAGGCTTTGACTGTGTGTCAACCACACAACCGCCACAGTTACGCACCATCATCACTGATTTGGGAAGTTGTGTCTTTTGGGTTTTTGAAGTCAGATGTCACAAGTGTGAGATGGATCTCACTGTGAGACCTAGAGGTCTTGCATGCTCATTGGCTAACGGCTTGTCGATCACAAGCCGTTAGCCAATGAGCACATCTTGTTCTATCCTCCTAGTGACTGAGCTCTTAAACCCATTAGAAAACTGTTTTCTGAGGCCTCAGACTTCTAGACAAAAGTGTATTTGTAACAATCGAAGTCTCCCCCTGATGGCCGCTAAAAATAATTCAAGTTTTAGGCACTTCTGCATTGGCTTTTTCACAACTTGCATTCTTGGAAAAACCGTGGCAAATGCATGCTCTTAGTAGCTACTCCTCACAAAAATGTATATGCATTGGTGAGATGGACATTTCAGATTTGTAGGAGTGGCCATAAAGTAACCAGTCATTATTTGTGTCGACTATAAACTGTATTACTTCAGCCCGTAGTCACCCCGTGTGTGTGTGTGTGTGTGTGTGTGTGTGTGTCGGCCTTTTTGCCTTGCCAAAAAACCTTACTGTGTAAATGTAAATAAAGACTTCAATTTTGTCTCCCTAAAGGGGTTGTATGGCATTGGAACATCAGTATTTTACACCTAAATTCACGAGTACCTGCAGTTCTTTCTTTGCCGTACCTGCCTCTGCGCTATATCTGACCACATATCATTATAGCACAACTGCATCTGGCTAAATATAGCTTGTTTGCCATGCCTTCTTTTCCAACATTAGCCACGAGTGAACAGAGAGGCATTATAGAGGCTGCCATACCACTTTCGTTTAGTGTCATTCTAATTTATGACAGCAGTTAATCAAGTTAATGAGCTGAGTTGAAAGGGGTGTATGGTGGTTGCACATGTCAATATGTGGAGTATGAGAGACTTATCTTACATGGCCACTGGATGAAGGTCTTTAGATTTAATCAATCTTTGATAAAAGTCTGTACAGACATTAGAAGCCAGTTGTAAGTTAGCCTTGTGGTTATATTTTCTTTGTATGAATTTCCTTGTTGCTCCAAGGACACAAACTCATCCGTGGCACAGACTACAAAAACAACATTAAACCAAATCTGTGTGCTTACAGATGAATGCAAACTTAGATGGAACAATTGCTGACTTGAGTTTGGAATAAATGTAAAGACCGTAAACACAGTGAGAGTCTAAAATAATGTGGACACAAAGACAAAGATTAAAGGAAATGAGAGCAGACAAGATAAACTTGCTATTTAACCAGGTTATAGGATTACATATGCAGCAGGAATCCCAATATTGTATTTGAAATGGAAGCATAACCCACAGCAAGGCCAGTGTTGCAGTGAAAGCTGTCTGGACAATGGATGTTTTCCTCCAGGAGACCCACATTATTTAAAAAATATATTACCTCAAAAGCCCGAGTCTCTTTTCATTAATATCTCCTCGTCTTACAGGAGGAAAATCATTTGGGAAATGAGGTCACATCTTCATCGTGTTTCATCTCATTTGATGAGTGTCTAACGCAGATCAGTTTGGGGAATTCTTTGAGTGCTTGGGCATATTCAAAGGACATTTTCACAAGTTCAGCCTGATGGTGAGGTAAACAAAAGCATGTGAAGGGGGCGGGCAGAGGATTATGGGAGCTCGAGCCTTAGAACTCAAAAAGAATACTGATATGGCTTAATTTGCTTTTTTTTAAGCTTTTAATGTGACAAAGTTGAAGTGGATCTGTTCTGCTCACTACTAGCACTATGTCTTTATTTTAAGGCTACTAGAGTATCTTTGCATGATTTCTAGTTCAACATCATCATCATTTATCACCTTTGTTTACCTGAAGCCTACTGTTTGATTGGCCACCCCTCACGAGAAGGTTTGATTAGTTTTGTGCTTACAGCCAGAGCTTTGTGTCTGAGATCACGTCTATGGATATTTGCTCTCGCTGACATCATCAGATCCAAGTGTAGAAAAAGCTGCCTGAAACACAGTGTTTAGAGCAGTCTGAAGCCTGGTCTGTTTGCTCACAGGGATTACTTGTACTGACCTCATTAGTTGAAACTGTGGCCATGTTTCCATCACTGGAAGTATATATATGACAATCACAACAGCAGAATAGACTGACTTAATATGCACCATTGATAACTGTATTTGTTCTCACTGTGACGCTTCTGTGGGTTTAGATTCAGTATAAACTGCATGTTTCTGACTCTTCCATCCATTCAGTGGGTTGTTTTGTTTTGCAGCCTGCAGTTGACAGAAAAGCTGGAACATTGATTAGACATTGACACTGACTGTACTCATTCAAATATAGAGCAGCTATTTCTAGCATTGTGTGCGCGCGCTCGTGTTCATACACACAATACGTGTATGTAGGTGAACAGCTTCCAGTGACGTGAATCTCAGCAATTCTAAAGGAACACACCCACACAGACTCACAACAGACAGCATGTCTGCAGCATAACGTGCTCTTTCATTCAGCACAGAAGGCAATGGCAGCTACACACCACGTATGCACAACAAAGTACACAACTGTGAAGGGAGGGGCAGACAAGTGCAAGGCTCAAATGTTGAGCTAACACTTGTCTGATAACTTGTCTGATAACAACCAGAAATTAGGCTCTCAAGCTTGGACTCTTGAGCTAATTCAAGCTGAGTTAATTTAGAGGATTGAGGCTGGTATTTATATGCTTCATCCGCTGAGCTCATGGTTTTTTTTAAATTGGAAGTTGGTACAACATAATGTAAGCAATTTTCTGCATAACAGAAGTAATAGTAGAGTTGCAGCACTTGCCGCAGGGAAAAATCCTCGGCATTTCCTTCTGATTCCTGCCTTCAGTGTGATCGTTTGCTAGTTGAACACTTTTATACATTTTTATACTAAAAGTTATAAATACACATTTTACAAAAGCTATTTTTGTAACTCAACTCCATCAACTTTTCCAAGACCTAACAAAGTGGGATTGTGCCTAAATGTAACCACAGAGGGAGTGAAAAAGCATGCAAACCTCTGATTTATGCAGCCACCATTCTTCCTTTGAAACAGCGATTATAAATGTCAGTTTTAATTTTTTAAAAGTTTTCAGATGCACCGCACAATATTTATTAACCATTTACAAAGTTTGTTAGACATCAGTTCCAGATAATCGTCACAGATTGTTTTTAAACCAATTAGCAATCAATTTTTAATCATTCTTAAATATAATTTGTATTGTTTGGTAACAGTAGAATAACTTCATTGGAGCTGAATTAAATATTAATTTACCATTTTTTTCATTGTTGTCATTGTTGTCATTGTGAGGAAGTATGTGAGGGTGGTGCAGGAGTGAGGCAGTGGTGAGGTGTGCAGGAGGAGTGACCGATGGGTTCAAGGTGGGGGTGAGAGAGATGGAAAGGTGGAGGTATGCATCGGAGAGAAGAGGAATGAATGTTAGTAGAAGCTGTGTGTCTGTGTATGGTTGTGCTCTGGTTTACTCAGCGGTCAGCTATCGATCTCTCTGTCACCCACAGACACGAGCACGTGCGGTTGGTTGCCAGCAGCTGTGTTGTAGCATGGTACAGTATTAAACAGATGATTGTTCATGTTAGAACAGTCATATTAGTGGTGCAGGGTGCAGTGATGTAGCCATGAGTAATTCACTTCAGTTCAATTCAATTTTATTTATTTAGTGAGTAGAGCTGAACCGCTGAAGGTAAAAGTTCCAATCGGCCTCAGTCACACAGGCCCGGAGAGCGGTCATCGACCTCCCTGTAAACCTCTTTTTCTGCGGGAGGTCATTTTGTGTGTCATGTCAATGAATTTGAAGATTTACAAACCATTTCACTCATGAAAAACTATTTTGTCATCAGTGGCTTTTAGGCAGAAAACCTGTTTATATATTTATTTAAATGCAACAGATATATTTTTACCAAACTCTCCAAATCTCAGTTATGCTGATGAAGACAAAAAAACCCAAGAAATCACCACAGGAAACGTACCGCGTATGCAGGCCTTGATTGTCTTGCAAAAAGACAAATAGCAAAGCCAGTGACAGCAGGCAAGATAAGCTTGCTGTTTAACGAGGTTACAGGCAGATAAGATTAGTACAACGAGATGATAAGAATGAGAATATTATATTTGTAAGAGACGTAGGATCCAAAACAAGGTTCGTCCCGAAGGCTGTCTGGCCACAGGATATTTTCCTCCAGGGGAATCACGTTTATTCTGGATTTTTAATTCATTTTCATTATCTCTAAGGTTAAGTCTCTTTTAATTGTCATCTCGTGCTCCAGTATGAGATGTAATAAAGGAAATCAGTGTAGGAAATGGGTTTGCTTCATCATTGGGTTTCACTTGATGAATGTCGAACAGATAGGATCTTGCAGCTTTTGTTGATGAATGCCCGGATGTTTTTTACAAGTTGAGACTGATGGTTTGAAGTGTGGTCCAGATTATTCTGGGAAAATCTGTTTTGTCAACCCTGTACTGTAGATCCATCAATATCCCTGTCAGTGACGGAATATTCCACTTTTCACATCATGTGATAGCATTAAAATCCTGTGTGTGCGTGCGTGTGTGTTTGTGTAGTACATCTGTCCACATTTAAAATCATTACAACTTGCTGAAATTTTAACCCTTTTTCCTGGTGCTTGTCTTGGTATTCAGAGTTGATCTCAATCCCCCCCATTTCTTATCTCCGCTTGAGGCTATTAAGCTCATGGCTACATTGGCCACTGCAGGAATAGCACACCCAGACCACCAGCTGAACTGTCACTGATAAAGCTCCATTGTCATGTCAGCACCACGGAAAAGGAACGTGCAGGATGAAAAGGATCATATCTGCATTTGTGTTCCATTGATTTTGATCTAATTGATCAAACCGGGCAATGTTAATAAAGCACACGGCCAACTCAGTGCTCTTTTGTATTGACTGGGTTTCATGGTTTGGTTTCTGCCTTTCCACTTATTGAAAGGCTAAAAAAGAGGTAGAGTAATATTGCTAGGTTTATGACATTACACTTTCACTGTGTGCTCATTGCAGCTAAGGAGGTCAGGGGGCCTCATTCCTTGTCTTATTCCCTTTGCTGCCATATGAATGAAATGGATACCTAAATACTGCAATAAATCTGAGAAACAAGGCCATTAAAATTCATGAAACAACGTAGGAGCCACTTTAAAAAGCTGCTGAAGCACGTTATGAGTTTGCATTAACAGTAGCTTAACATTCCAGTGCAGGAACGGACTTCATTTATAGTTCATAAGACACCATGAAATAAGTCACTGAGGCAGACAGACGGTAAAAAGAGATGCAGCAGGAGACACTGAATGCTGAACATACTGTGATTCTTTGCGTCGCGCTCGCACGCACGCACGCACACACACAAGCCATTCATGTGGCAGCTTTCCGTCCTCATTATTGCTCATGTCTAATTTGATCTGCAAGCTGGCTCACAGCTCCAGTTAAAAGTAACATAAAATGTGTCTTGTTTCACTGCAGCTGTAGTTGCCGCTCCTTGTTTTCTGCTCGATTGTTGGAGAAAACACGGCAGCAGCAAACTGCCGTCATTTGAAAGGAGATGGAGCCATTATCACACGGCGAACAGGGGGGCAGGAGGGGGCATTAGGGTGCAGCACAGCCAGGCCTGTCCACTGTCACAGTTATGTAAGAAATGTCTTGATGGTAACAAAGAGTTTCTGTCTCTTCCTGCTCCAAGCCCTCAGCCCCCGCCGGCTGTGTCCTCAACCCCATCGACCTCATTAACTATTCCCCTCTGCTGTGCTCATGCTGCTCATGTTTCCCTATTTACTCTATCTTTTACTTTATTATCTATTTTTCCTCTGTTCATTCTATGGATCATTTATCAGCAACATTAGTGCTGCTACTCAGTTTGACTGAGACGTTTCTGTGCGGAGGATGGAGGTCCAGCCAGTTCTCTTCAAATTGACAAAAATGTCTTAATGATTCATGCTTTTAAGTTTTTTACATATAATACAAACTAATGTTTTAGGACAACTAAAGGTGATTTACAACCTGGGAATGTGGAATTTGAAGCACATGGCTAGATGGTATTTGAAAGTACTTTAAAGATGACCTATTATGCTTATTATTATGCTTCTGTCATACATGTGCTGTTACAGTGACAGATGTTCACCTTAAACATGGTCAAAGTTTTAAATCATGCGGTCATACAAGTAATCGCTGCAGGCCAAAAAGTACAAGCACCAGCCATTTTTTTCTAGTCTTTAATCTTTGTGATGTCATTGAGAGTAAATATCCCATATATGGTCATTTCAGTTGCCCCCTGATGCTTGCTTGCAAGGGGCAGCAATCAGAAGGATGTTGGCTTATAGGGAGACAGAAGGGAGCTAAAACTGCTGATTTTAGTGGATGAACCAAGGTGCCGCAGTACATCCAGTATAATAAGGAGTATTTTAAAACTGTAAGTTAGTATAGTGTTGTAAATGAGTTAAACTACATTAACTACCAGAGGTGGCGAAGAGACCGTATTGGTGAACAACTATATAAAAATATTAGAAAAATACACCTGGTGATTGCTACATCATCTTTTGAGAGGTTTTCTGCACAGAAAACACAATCCTCGTTTCACCAGAGCTCCATTTCTTTCAGGTTTGTTGATAATAGCATGTTAGAGATCATGTTTTCGGTCTCCACGTTCCCCCATAACTCAGATCACAGAACTCGAAGCGATTTAAGCAGCTCCAGGAATATTAAGAGCTCCGCTGGTGGCAGAGCTCATTCTGAGCTCCGCTGTTGTGGAATAATTTATTACGCTCACCATCGAGACCTTTAAATCGAGACTAACAACCTATTAATTTCACTTGCTATGCAACTGTAAAACCTCCCTGCTTTTTCATCCAGAACCTCATTTTGTTTATCTTTGTTTTCATTCTCTAATAGTGTACTTTACACTTTGTACTGACATTTTTTTAATGATAGATGGTGTTTCTTAAAAGAACAAATATAGATATTTTGTAAGCCACCCCCCATTTTTTTTTTTTATAAAAAACACTAGAATACATAAAAACATAGATGCCTCATAAGGGAAAGACAGAAATCACAGAGTTTATAGAAATGATGACAGATCAGCTTTTAAAAAACCTTGTGCCTCCTCTGTCGGGGTCAGATAGGGATTGAACCCTTTGACATGGATTTTGAGGATACAGCCTCACTAGTGCAAGCTCTTACATAAGGCAGTGCAATAAAATAGATGGGGTTGGCCTGTTTACCAAGCAGACCCAGAATCATCTGCTGCCTCGACCTACATAAAACCTTCGATGTGGACATTCAAATCTATAAATAACAAAAGTGCAGTCGCAACCAGAAGATAATTTGATGTGATGGATTTTGTTGGTGAATGCAGTCTTAGACGTTGGCGCTGTGGACTGCGTCATCAGTTAGGTGCCAGACCGGATTAAAGTTTGTGCTCGAGCTTCCTTCTTGTTGTATGTTACTTTATATTCCCTGGCTACAGAGCTCATGGCAGAATAATGTTTCTTCCTGACTTTTGCTTACATTGATATGGCAAGAACCACTTAGCGAATAATGATCATACGATGTTCTACTGCCAAAAAATACCTCAGAGAAGATCTGGGGTGGGTGGATAAGTCAGGAAAGCTGCCATCTCCTACCAGCATTCATCTCTGGTTTCTTTTAATCATTTCTATATTTTTCTTACTGATTTATTCGCTCGTGGTTTTTGATGAAATAACACTTAAAATATAAAAACTGTAGAAAGAGATGACATTTTAATATATAGGGATTTTAACTGTGGACTAGACTTCCCTTTTTTTCTCAGCACACAGCAGCTTCAAAAATCATGTCGCAGTTTCACTTGTGAACCAAATCTTGAAATACAATTGCGCTGAATTGTGTTACAATATCTAATTTGCATATGTTTGCTCTTTTGCCTCCCATCACTCGTTACCCAACAGGGTTTTGTTAAAATAGTCTGACACTAACATGACAACATTCTTTCTTTTACAGTTAAATCTGACAACAAGGACAAGCAGGAGAAGACATACATTACGTCTGGCAAAACAGACAAGATTGACAAGTTTGACAAGAAGGATGAGCAGCAGAAGGACAACGGTCCAGACAAGAACCAGAAGTCTGAGAAGATAATCAAAAATGAGAAGATAGAGATGATGAACACGGAGAAAAACAACAAGGCCAATGAGAAGGCGGAGAAGGTGGATAAACCAGAGAAGACCAACAAAGATGAGAAGAAGGAAGAAGAGAAGAAGTCGGCTGAGAAGAAGGAAGACAAAGGAGGAAAAGTCACGGCCAAGTCTCCTACAGGGAATGGCAGCAAGGCTCTGCCAGGCACTGACAGCAAGAGCAAGGTGGGTCTCATCCGAGCACACACAAACAGGATATTAGTGCCGTTCACACACATTCCCTGCACACAGATTCGCACAGTCATGGTGGCACAAACAGTCAAACAAAGGTTATAACTCCCACAGTTCCAGCTAAAGCCTGTTAAAGTGTCCTTGAGCAAGACACACAAATGCTTACCTGCTCAAGCACAACTGCTGCTGCAGAAATCACAGAAACATATTTACATGTTAGCTTTTATCTCTAGTATTTATGTGTGTGTGTGTGTGTGTGTGTGTGTGTGTGTGTGTGTGTGTGTGTGTGTGTGTGTGGGTGTGTGTGTGTG
>VUQJ01021727.1:1977-23708 GCA_015108635.1 Andinoacara biseriatus | reverse complement strand
GTGTGTGTGTGTGTGTGTGTGTGTGTGTGTGTGTGTGTGTGTGTGTGTGTGTGTGTGTTCTTCTCTCTCACATGGCTGAACAACTGACAGCGACGGCCACAGGTGACAGAGAGCGGGGGGGATTATTTAGTCTGCAGCACTTGTGTTCACTGCCATCACTCATTCAGCTCACGTCAGTAGTCCGTTGGAGTAACAGCAGCGTATTAACACACCACAGAGCGTGTCTGCAGACTGTCATGTACAAAGCACAGCCAAAATGTTCTGCCATTAATGTGCACATCGTATTGAATAAATCCTGAAAAGTCTCGGGTCTGCTGCAGAACAGCTGATGCGGTGCTTATAGATGAAACAGCGCATATTTCTATGTAAATGCAACCTTATGCCGATAAACTTCACAGGCACTGTACGGGAATAAAAGTTTGCCTTTTCGTGCGCTTTGCTTACCTTTTTCGGACCAGGCCGTTAGATCCACTCAGACTAGGCTGCCCAACTTCTTGAACCTGGTGATGTGGTGCGGCGTTGGCGGAGTTGCCCTTCTCCACGACACCGCAACTTTTCAGCTGCTACGCGTCCCACAGACTCGGAGGTGCGCGCCGCGTCATTATTTCCTGGAAGAGCTGCGTCGTTGTTTCGTTCGCGAAGGTCATTAAATCATGTTGACAAACGGAAAGGGGCTCAGCGGTCCAGCGTGGGTGTCGATATAATCAGCTGTCATCACTTTAGGTCCTGGATCAGCCGAGCTTCTCTGCGCCTCTCCTCTCCATGCCTACACACACTGAACGCCACCCACTTTTTCTGAAGAGACCCACGGCTGGCTCGATTGATGCCTGACTGAAAAGATATGAAGATACTGGCTAATTTTGCTCTAACTTAACTAAGTTTAAAAATAAATGAGAATATGCTGAGTGTTTTGGTGGGTTTTTACTCTTAAAATGAGCCAGAATAGCTTTGCATGACCCATATTTCAAATATTCACGATTTTTGTTTTGCAGCCCCTAGGTTCATTCACTGTATAAAACAAACGCCTCTCCTATCCTTTTAAGTCAAGTTTCTTCTCATTGGTTGCCCTTCTAAAACAGAAGGTTTAAAAAGCAGGTGGGTGGAGCTTCTGTGAGCACTGCCAGCACTGGATGTCCTATCTCTTTGGCATTATACAGAGCCGATAAAAGGAAAAATCTGCAAGAAACACAGTGTTTGTGGATACTTTTGGCCTTTTTGCGATCATTTGTGTCCATTATCATATTATATTACAGTTACTCTAACAGCTATCTTTATACTTATCTTAAAGCTGCAAATCTGAATACAAATCACTGAAAATTAACTCTACCTGAGGGAATTTACATAAGAATAATATTTTTTTTTCTTTAGTACCTAATTGGCTGATTAAACTTCTTCGCTTTAATAAAGTGGGGTGACTCTATTTTCAATACACTGCATTCTGTTTAATTTCAAACTTCTTTAGAAGCAGAGATTAAATATATATCATTTCCTCATCTTCACAACAGGTCATCACTTGTTTGTACTGTGACACTGACCCAGACCAAAAAAAAATGTTCACAGTAGTTTTAGGAAGTAACATCATCTCTAAGATTGGAACTTGTGATTTTTTTGGTCTTTCTTTATTTGGTGTCAGCACAAGTCATTTGACTGAATGTGATCATGAGTTTTGAGATTTTTTTTTCCCAATATGGGAAGTGTTCTTAGGGAGGTCTATAAGTAAGTATAAAGCAAAGACACCCAGCAGGAAGGTGATACTGGTGGCTATCTTCTCAAACGGAAGCTCTTTTATTTGGAACCATTAAGACAATTAAATCTTTTTTTAGAGATAGAAAATCATAGTTGTTGCATGGGGAAATTATATGTTGGGTAATCCTTTTCTGAGCCACGGTGTTGTGGTGAGAAATCATTTTCTGCTGTGTCTGCAGTAATGACAGCTTCCTCATATGTGATCTTGTATGTGCAGAACAATGGCAGGAAAAGCAGTCAGTTGGACACTTTAGCTTTGAGCTGGAGACACGGAAAAGGAAAAGATACAGGAGAGGGCACACAGTCACAGACATGAAAACAGACTTAATCAACCATAAACATACTTACTGTTGTACTACGGTAGATTTAAATAAAAGAGCACATTTGCATGCACCCATCACTTTATTAGGTTCCACTGGTATTGGGTTGAACCCTCTTTTGTCTTCAGAACTGCCCAACTCTTTATGGAATTGATTCAACAAGGTGCTGGAAATATACCCCATTGACATGATAGCATCACACAATTACTGCTGATTTGTTGGCTGCACAACAAATCAAATGGAGGCCATTTGAGTACACTGAAGTCACTATCACATTCAAGAAACTTGTTTGGAATAATTTAATCTTTGTGACCTGACACGTGATCCTGCTGGAAGCAGCCATCAGAATATGGGTACACTGTGGTTATAAAGAAATGAACATAGTCAGCACTCGTGCTCAAGTAGGCTCCAAAGTATGCCAAGAAATTATCCCCGGCAACATTACACCTTTAGCAGCCTGAAGCATTGATACAAGGTAGGATGGCTCCATGCTTTCATGTTGTTTACACTAAATTCTGACCCTACCGAATGTTGCAGCAGAAAATGAAACGCAACAGGCCATGCAAAATTTATCCTCAGTTTCCTATTGTTAGTTGGCAGGAGTGGCATCCAGTGTCTGGGTGCTGTTATTTGATTTACTGTTATCTTCCTATCAGCTCAAAGTAGCCTGGCCATGTTCCTCTGACCTCTGACATCACCAAGGTATTTTTGCCACTAACTGCATAGGTTCTCTTTTTTTGAAATACTCAGACAAGTCTGTCTGGCACCAACAGCCACTCTGTATTCAAAGTCAGTTAAATAACCTTTCTTCTCCATTTTAATGCTCAGTTTGAACTTAACTTCAGCTGGTTGTGTTACCTAAATGCTCCATATGATTAGCTGATTGATTGAGCAAGTGTACCTAAAATCTATCTATCTACAACAACCAAAGTTGCATAATGCACATTTGCAATATGCCCTCTATACCCATAATTTACCTGGGACTATTGGACTACATGTTGCTAGAAACTTGTGTTGTAGAACTTCTCCATCATCCTGACTCATCGAATGTGGGTAAATCATTGTGGGAGATGTCTGGCACCGGCTGACTGCTGGTGGGCTTCATTGACGCCACATTCAACCAATCTACACAAATGCAAGTACAAGCCCACGTGCACACACAACACACACATATACATACTACAGCTGGGAACCCTCCAGATCATTTAACACTTATGAAACGCCAGCTTTGTTTCCTCTCACAGTGGCCACTTTCATCCAAGGGCAATATGTGGGTCTATTGTTGTCTTTCAATACTTTCCTGTCAGTTCAGCGTCACTAAAATGGTTTGTGTGAAGAGAATACACTGGCTGTCACACAATCATCCAATTGTGTTACCTCTGAGAAACACGAGCTATGATGTTTGAGTGGTCAAAAAAAGGTTATTGTAGTTACTGGACTGATAGCTGAACTGATGTCAGTAAATGGATGAATTAATGACTATTACGATTCAGATTTACCATAACAAAAGGTTTAACGTCACATGATAATGTCAAGCTGACTGCAGTCATTTTTTGATTTTTGGATTGCTGTGCAACTGCATGATACAAGCAACATTTCAGCATTTTTCTCTCATCACAAAAAAAAATACCCTTTGTCAAATATTTTTAATCCTTGGTTCCTAAAATATTCTCATTATTTACACTCGTCTCTCTGGAAATAAGTTACTGCTGGCTACTTTATGAGCAATCATAATGCGATATTTATTATAATATATACCACTCTTGTTGAAGCTGGTAGAGGAAATTTAACACCTCAAAAATATAAAAAAAACAAAAAAAAACTGAAACTAAATGTGAAGAAACACATGGACATGTAAGATTCTGCATGCACTACACTGTTACAAAATTTGCTGTTAAATTACTGTTGACTCTTGGTTTTCACAGTATACCCACCGTAATCTACATCAAGAGTTTCTTACATTTGGAAAACATACAGTACAGTGCTGTATAGAATATAGGCTTTACAGTAAAACACTGCCAACTATGTGGTTGTAATAAATGGTTATTTTATGTTAGTACTGTAATCTTCATTTCATTACTGTAAAACATATTAAGAGATTTTAGATCTTTAGCTTTGAAAACACCTGAACAGGTTGCATTTGGTTTGCACTCATCCATGTAGCCTCATTTTATATCATATTATATATATATATTCTTTTTTGTATCAGTTTCTGTGTGGTCCTTTACCTTTTACCCTACTCAGTTACAGTAATGCTGTATTATATATACCATAAGATTGCTCAGTAGCTTTGTGCAAATATGTCTGCTCATCAGCATTTTACTGAATTTGGTATACGACGTACTTTTCCCACTATAAACTGTAACACAGTTGCTACATTTGTCCTAGTGCATCTGCAATAATTTGATGAATTTCACATTTGTGAATTTCCTGGTTTGTTTCTGTGGAATGTAAAGGTCATAAATTCACAAAATGCCCAGCGAAGTGCGCTTTTCCTCTTTCCTGTTCATCAGTGAGAGGCTATTGTTTTTATTCAGTGGTCTCATGGAAATGACCCAGAAAGATTAAGTTCAAAGATCTACTCTTTAGGAGTCCACTGTAGCTCAATCATAAGAGATTAGCCAACAGTTTGTGAGGGATCTTGGTTTTAGTTTATTTTCAAAGCCACACACACACACACACACACAGAGAGAGAGAGAGAGAGAGAGAGAGAGAGAGAGAGAGAGAGAGAGAGCTTATTTTAATCATTAACAGTAAAAGAGAAACTGAAATTGAATTTTAGGCCAGCATTCACCGTGCCTGAGGTAAACCTTTTCAAAAAGCCTGCCTGTAGTTTGAGAAGCATTTTTTTAGATGATTATTCACTGGTCAAGGAATCATAGTATAAAAATACACAACAATTTTCTATCCACAAACATTTTTCGTCTTTTTTTTTTTGTCTTAATTTTTAAAATGAAATCAAATTATTGTGCAAATTAGCTGGAACAAAAAAAACAAGAACAAGACAAAATAACAGAAAGTTTTGCACATTTATAAATTCATTCAAAATCATTCGAGCAGATGACAATGAGCATAAATGTCAGTGATCTTTGTGTTTTTCATCTTACTTGCTGCCACCTCCAGGAGGTGGAGGCTCAGTCTTGAGACGTTAGCTAGTTCTGTATCATCTGTTTGAAGCTGGATCAGAAAAGAACAGGACACTGATGAGCAGACTGTGGACGGTGTCTCAAAAACACAAACTTCAGAGCACTTTGGTGTGAGTTTTTACATGATCAAATAGATTTTTTACTTTTCCAATAATATACAAGTCAGCACTATGATATGATTCAACACGTATCAGAATCTAGTGTTTGTATGTATCTTGATATTACATTATCTCAAGTGTATTTGTAACAGTGTTGTAGCCTGTATGATGATAAAGCAGACAGCTGAGAAATGAAAAAAAAATCTAAACGACTGACTCTAAATGAAGGGGATCTCGTACTGCCCTGGTTTGGATCCACATGTACAAAGGAAAGGATCACTTTAAATCAGTATGAAGTTGTTCTGAGGGATCACCATTATCCTCTAATGAAACATTTCTGTGCTGAGGGGAACGGTCTCTTTTGATGATGAAAGAAAACATTCCCATCCATGGGAACAAGGGCTGCCTGGATGGTTTGACAAGTTGGAGCAAATATGGGGAACATGTTGTGCTCATCTGTGGGAGACTTTGGACCGGTCTAAACTCCATGTAAGGAAGAAATTTTTTTGTTTTTGTTTTTTTGTTCTTAAAAAAAGATGTTCTTTGTTGAGAAATGACATTTAGCAGAAATATTCAGCTGGGAAAGTCATGCTTTGTGTGTTTTCTTATGCATCAGTGACATCTACTGCATGTACCATGAAAGTTCAGCCAGTAAAAGCATGTTTTCCTATTACTCCATGTACACTACTCAAAAAAAATTAAAGGAACACTTTGAAAACAAGTAAGATCTCAATGGAAAAAAAACATGCTGGCTATGTATACTGATACGGACTTGGTGAAATGTTCTGAGTGAAAGGATGTCACATCATTTGATAGAAATAAAAATTATCAACCTACATAGGGCTGAATTCAAAGACACCCTGAAAATCAAAGTGAAAAATTAATGCGGCAGGTTACTCCATTTTGCTGAAATTTCATTGCAGCAACTGAAAATCGTACTCAGTACTATAGTTTTTATAGGTCCCCAAGTGCTTGTTGCATGCGTGACAATGTTGGGGCATGCTCCCTGGGGCATCTCCTCCTATATCTGGACCAGGGCATCACTGAGCTCCTGGACAGTCTGACAGTATTGGATGGACTGAAACATATTGTCCCAGAGGTGTTCTATTGGATCTAGATCAGCATGGGGACCAGTCAATGGTATTGTCCTAAGCTGGCCCTCAGCCAGTAACATGGGGTAGAGGCAAAACGGGTTTTATTGCCAATCATTATTTTATTTACCACAAAGGAAAATAACATACAAGCGGTAAGAGGAACAAACCAAGAGCCCGAGGTGTCGTTGGATAGAGAATGCCTTTATTGTCATTATACAGAATGTACAATGAGATTGGAGCACACAATACAGCTATCACTTGTGTTCCCTTGGTGAGTCGCAATAGTACCCGTTCAAAAGATCACATTTACTTATATATTTATCTCCAGGACTGAATTGGCAATCCACAGCCTGCCTGTCATTCATCTTTTCCTGTAAGCTGTCTAGCAATTTCACCTGCTTTATACAATTTAAACCTGAAGCCATTTATATAGTCAACAAGGTTTTGAGGAGGCTCTTCTGGCAAATACCCATCTTTCAAGGCTGCAAGCGGGCCACGTACTTTGTGTCCAAACACCAGGTCATTTGGACTGAAATCTGTGCTTTCTTGGACACCTTCCCAAGCAGCCAGCAACAATCTGGGTAACCCTTCCTCCCAGTCTCGAAAACAGTGCAATAGGCGTGCAACAAGGATTTTAGTGTGCTGTGGAATCTTTCCATTGCCCCCTGGCTCCTGGGCAAACAGCAAAGTTGGAACCTTGATCAGATTAAATAGTCTTCAGAATACCAATATGGAAATGAACCAAGTTAAAGCCCTTACTATTGCTTTAGTCTTGGTAGTACGCAGCAGATAGGCAGATGGATATCTAGTTGACTGACACATAACTGTCAGTAAATAACAGCATACGCCCACCTTTTGGGCATTATTGTGCACCAGGAAGAACCCAGGACCCACTGCACCAGTGCAGGGTCTGACAATTGGTCCAAGAATTTCATCTGATACCTAATGGGAGTCAGGGTGCCATTGCCTAGCCTGTACAGGTTTGCGTGTCCCTCCATGGATATGCCCCCCCAGACTATCACTGATCCACCACCAAACCGGTCATGCTGAACAATGTTGCAGTCACATGTGCTCAGGGTGAACCTGCTCTTATCTGTGAAAACCACAGTTCGCCCATGGTGGACCTGCCAATTCTGGTATTCTATGGCAAATGCCAATCAGGCACCACAGTGCCAGGCAGTGAGCACAGGGCCCACTAGAGTATGTCAGGCCCTCATGCCACACTCATAAGGTCTATTTCTGATTGTTTGGTCAGAGACATTCACACCAGTGGCCTGCTGGAGACCATTTTGGGCTCTGGCAGTGGCCATCCGGTTTCTCCTACACCAAGGGTCCTGCTGATGGTTTAAGGACCATATGCAACCCTGTCCAGCTCTCCCAGAGTAACTGCCTGTCTCCTGGAATCTCCTTCATGCTCCTAAAACTGTGCTGGGATACACAGCAAACCTTCTGGCAATGGCACATATTGATGTGTCATCCTGGAGGAGTTGGACTACATGTGCAAAGGCTAAAACACTTATTATCTGAAAATGTCAACTTTGTGAAATTTTTTTTAAAGTGAAAAAATACAAAATGTTTAATAAATAAATGTCCATTTCAATTAACCAGTGTGCATGTTCGCCATAAAGTTATATTAACTTTTTTAAATGTATTTACATTTTTAAATTATTATTTTTAATCTATTATATATTATAAACATGCATCTGAGTGTACACTTTCTTTTATTAATTTTTTTCCGTCATTAAGAATAAAATAAGTTATTCAGTTACAAAGAGCAATAACCATGTAATAAATACAGATAGTAAAAACATTTCTTTAATTTCATTTTCAGTTGCCATCAAATGATTGTAATTAAAACAAAACAAAAATATCCTTTACAAATACAGGACAGCTGTGTTCATACAAATCAACAGTTGCATAAATACACCAGCCTTTCAAGAGTTTCTTAATACAGACACACAGAAAAACCAAAAAGGAAATAGACAATGCTAGGACTACAAAGGTATATTACGGTCATTTATCATTTACATAATTCATATGTTTATGCATGTGTATGTTTTGTATGAAATCTTCTGTGTATGTGTTTCTGACTGTGTGCCATCTAAATGATTGTCCCTGCCTCATCTTGGGCCGAGCTTTAAGGGAGCTTTCGGAGATGAGAGGTTCCTCCTGCCGTGGTGGGGCTTCACTTTCAGGTTTTGTTTTGGTGCTGGTTTCAAGTAAAAATGGAGCTGTCAGGGAATAGATGGAATAAAAGGTATGAGTTATTGTATTTAAAAAAAAACACACACACACAAGAACACACAAAAAAATAACCACAAGTTTGATGCGGGGTAACTGGCATATTCCCGTCTTTTACAACTGCACAGTGTATGCCCTAACCATGCAAGCAGAAACAAACCTGTATGGCCTCAGCTGGCCCCACTGTGACAGTGCTGGTTGAAGGGAGGTAACCAGGTGCAAAGGCTGTTACAGTGTAAGTGCCTGGCAGCAGAAGTCTGAAGTAGTCGCCATCCACTCCTGGAGGAGCACATTACAATACTTCAGTAAATAGAAAAATTATATACACTATATTCATTCACCAGCAACTTCATTAGGTACACCTCTTCAACTGCTTGCACTTAGGTATGTAGACATGGTCAAAATGACATGCTGAAGTTCGAACCGAGCATCAGAATGAGAAAAAAAGGTGACATGGTTGTTGGTGCCAGACAGACTGAGTATTTCAGAAACTGCAGATCTGCTGGGACAAATCTGAAGCAACTGTGCTATCCTTTAAATATGGACCAAAACATCCGAGGAATGCTTCCAGCACCTTGTTGAATCTGTGCCATGAAGAATTGATGCAGTTCCTGAGGCAAAAAAGAGGTCTAACCCGGAATTAGCAAGGTGTACCAAACAAAGCCGGTGAGTATACATACCGTGTGCTATTGATATAAATATATATGGTAGTAATTTATTTCAAGATGCATTTCCCCCACTGACCAGTAGAGGACGACTCTGTTCCATTCCATACCACACCATTAACTACACTCGCTTATCCTTTTAGTGTGAGGGTTAAATGCACTTTTTTAAAAATTTAAATAGTATACTAAAATGTAGCTATATCTCATCAAAGTCTGTGGAGCCTGCTTCTTTTCCAAGAGTTGCAAAACCCTGTTTCATTTCCAAAAAGTCATATATTTTATTGAACTGAGTCTCAAAGACAGTTTCTGGCTGGTCAAGGCATTTGATTCATGCTGAAGTTATTGTTACTGCCTGCCATTAGTCATGCAGTATGTGGTCTTGTCTTGCTTTGGAACGACAGACTGATAATGGATGCTATCCAAGACTATTATTTCACTGGCTAGGACACCGGAAGATCAGACACTACAAATGTAACTCGCATGCCTATCCAGTTTTGGAGTGAAGGATAAAAGAATAACAACCAAATATGTATTGAAAACCCCTGTTACCTGTGGTCACATCATGGCTGATGCCAGCTACTGAGATCTCTGCGTTGCCGATAGGGTTGTTGTTTTCATCGTACACCATGCCTTTTATCCCATGATGCACCTGAGAAAAGAAGAAATGTGTACATACTTCAAGTATATCCAAGAAAATACTGTATTTGCTGATAAATATGAACTCCATTTCCAAACCATTTCCTTGGGCTCAGTGGTCTTCAAAAGCCAAAGAAAAAGCAGAACAGTATCTGCAGGCCCAGTTTGGTTTGTTTAATTCGTGCTTTGCAAAAATGTATGCAGTTGGGAGCCCACCCTTAAAGAAACATTGTTAGTGGCATAGCTTCCCCTTTTTGAATCTCAGAGGAATAAAGGACATTTTGTCCTCAAACCATGGCCTCTTGAAGCAAGATAAAAGTCAGATTACTTATATTACACAGAATTTTACACAGCTCATCTTTTGGTCCCTTTATCCAGGACGTGCCTGCCAATATTCACAAGGCACCTGGGTAGCAGACTCATGATTCTTGGCCATTGGGTTTTTATGTATAGTGGTATAACTGTGCACGTGTGGTGGATTAAGCTGCAAATTGTACACACATTCTGACCTGTTCTAGATACGAAACCAGTGCTTCCCGGTTGCCCAGCCATTCTCTGGGCAGCGCTGATGCTGGAGGAAACTTATCGCAGCTCAGCTCCAAAGTGATCTCGAAGCAGTTGGTGTACAAGTAGTTGAAGTCCTGCATGCCTGAAACACAGATAAATATTTTAGAAGGAAAATAAATGTATTCATGTAGCTCTTCAATTTAGATTTCTAGGTCTTTGCAACAGGACGCATTATTTATATTTATAGTTTGAAAGTGTTTTTTCACCACAGTTTGCCTCTTGAGGGAGCTGTTCAAAATTTTAAGGCGTATAGGCTGTTAAAAAAAAAAACTTCTATTTTTGGCTTTACAATATGGTCCCACTTTTCATCAAAAACTAATGTATATGGGGCCAGCATTGGGAGGGAAGGTTCAAATGTAACCTCAAAGACCCTGACATAACACTTGGAGCAAAAAGACTTGGTAAAATAAACATTGCATGCTGCTACTAAATGAGAATGTGGGTATTTTTCAGTCAACTCAAAAGCTTGCATGACTCAACTGAAAAGCTCACCAGATTCACACTCCTGAGAAAAATCCAGATCAGGACTCACGCATCAAAGAAAAGGGTGTTGTTATTATTGCAGTTACAGATTAACCGAGCTGAAACCGTGCACATGCCCAGAGAGCTGGATGAACTTGGTATTTTTTGGCTTCCAGGAATTCATTACTGTAACAGTGTATTATTGTAAGTAGTCATTAAAAAAGTGGCGCACAAGTCTTCCAGCCTTGAAGCCAACCAAGAGAGGGTGAGGAGTTTTACTTTCGTGCGAGTGCCTGAGGTTGTGTAACTCCTGGGAGAATATCTGCCAGCACGGAGGAGGATGTTTGATGAATGCATGTTTTCAGCCATAACATGAAATTTCACAAAATTCAAAACTCTTAATCAGTTAACTGGTAAACATAGACGATTGTGCACTGAAATGCAAACCCACCATCTGTCCCATTTACAGAGAGTAGGGGGATTTTACAAAAATGACTGTTGTGGAGAGGCCAGCTGAACCATATGATTCACCTCCTTGCTAAAAGGCAAGATACTCCCTAGCTTAGTTAAAATTTAAAGGACCCTTGACTTAAAAAAAAAAAAAAAGAATTGTCACCACTGTCTCTAAGGTTGCCTTGTGCACTTTAACTCCCTTATACAGCGCTGTGCAAAATTTTTGAGCCAGTCCCCTCATTTCTTAATATTTTGCTAGGAATATGGGAAATACATGCAGCAATTTAATGAAACATGCAAACATACATGGAAATCTAATATTTAAGCAAAAACAGAGTTTGTACAATTCTAATGAGCTTGAAAAGAAATATTTAGTTTAACCACCTTTATTCTTCCACAACCTCTGAACTCTCTCTTTCTTGTCATTTGCTTAAGTAGTCTTCAGGAACAGTTCTCCAGGCTTTTTTGAATGACATTCAAAGCTCTCCTTTGGATGTCAGCTGCCTTTTGTTCTGTTCTCTGTCAAGATGATCCCACTCTGCTTCAAAAATGTTGAGGTCCGGGCTCTGGGGAGGTATATGCTGTATTGTCTGTTTTCTATCCAGGTATGCTTTGGCTGCAGCAGTGTGTTTGGGATCATTGTCATGCTGAAAAATGAAGTCATTTCCAATTAGAAACTTTCCAGATGGTATTGCATGGTGGATGAAAATCTGATGTTACTTTTCTATATTCATAATTCCATCAGTTTTAACAAGATCCCCATCACCACTGGTTGAAATGTGGCAACAAACCATGGCAGAGCCTCCACCATGTTTTACCATGTTTTACAGTTCTACAGATTGGACACTCACTGTTGTACATCTCTCGTGACCTTCTCAGTACATACTATTGACAATTTGACCCAAAAGTTTCAAATTTGGATTCATCACTCCAAGACCTGTTGCTACTGATTTTCAGTCCAGTTCCAGTAAATTTGCCATAAATTCATATGCCAAATACTTCATTTGTCATAAGGATGGCTTCTTGACAGCCACCCTTCCACTGAGACAATTTCTGATTAGATTTCAGTGAACAGTAGATTGATCGGCTGAAGGGCAAGATGCATCTCTTAGGTCTTATTTTTCATCTTTCTGAATGACATGACTTTCAGATACAGTTCATCTGCTGTAGACACATTTTAAGCACATCTTGCCATTTGCCACTTGCACATCAGCTTTATGAGGTGATCACCTGGAATGGCTTTCTTGAATTTCTTACCCTCCTAATGTGTTGTAAACATATTTGATATACAGTTAGTAGCCCTGTTTGAGTAATGTTTTAATCCATATAATGGCAATAACTACTCAGCTAAGCAACAAAAAACAACAGTCCATCATTACTTTAAGAAATGAAGGCCAGTCAATCTGAAAAATTTCAAGAACTTTGAAAGTATCCTCAAGTGCGGTCGCAAAGACCATCACACCTTATGATGAAACTGGCTCTCATCAGAAAAGGAAGACCAAGAGTTCCCTCTGTTGCACAGAATAAGTTCATCAGAGTTACCAGCCTCAGAAACCGCAAGAAGTTAACAGCACCCCAGATAAGAGCCCACCTAAAGAGTTCAAGTAGCACACACATCTCAACATCAACTGTTCAAAGAAGACTGCGTGAATCTGGACTTTATGGTCAGATTGCTGCAAGAAGCCACTTTTACGGAAGAACAACAAGTGGAAGAGAATGGCTTCGGCCAAAGAACACAAGGAATGGACATTAGGCCAGTGGAAATCTGTCCTTTAGTCTGGTGAGTCCAAATTTGAGGCTTTTTGGTTCCAAACACCATGTCTTTGTAAGACACAGAAAAGGTGAACGGATGGTTTCTACATGTGTAGTTCCCACCATGAAGTATGGAGGAGGAAGTGTGATGGTATAGGGGTGCTTTGCTGGTGAAACTGTTGGCGATTTGTTCAAAATCCAAGGCACACTTAACCAACATGGCTACCACAGCATTCTGCAGTGACATGACGTCCCATCTGGTTTGTGCTTAGTGGGACCATCGTTTGTTTTTCAACAGGACAATGACCCCCAAACACACCTCCAGGCTGTGTAAGGGCTATTTGACCAAGAAAGAGGGTGATGGATTGTTGTGTCAGATGACCTGGCCTCCACAATCACCTGATCTAAAACCCAATTGGTTTGGGATGAGTTGGACCGCAGAGTGAAGGCAGCACAGCCAACAAGTGCTCAGCACCTCTGGGAACTCCTTCAAGACTGTTGGAAAACCATTTTAGGTGATAACCTCATGACGCTGATTGAGAGAATGCCAAGAATGTGCAAAGGTCTAATCAAAGCAAAGGGAGCCAAGAATCTAAAATCTAAAACATATTTTAGTTTGTTTAACACTTTTAAATTTACGGATTCCTTATGAGTTCCTTCATAGTCTGGATGACTTCAGTATTAATTTAAAATATAGGGGGAAAAAAGAAAAGAAAAACACTGAATGAGAAGGTGTGTCCAAACTTTTGACTGGTACTGTATAATTTAAAGTAGTCTTTTGATCAGTTTTGTGCTATATGTAGACACGACACTGGTTAATCCGTTGAGTTAGGTGGCTTTTTTATGCTTGAATGACTCATAAAACAACTCATGACTCACCGTTCAGTGGTTTAACAAACAAAAAACATTCCCCTGAAAATGGTCAGGTACAAGGACTGGACTAAAGACAAGTGGAAAAGCAGCCGATATCCAAAGAAAAACTTTGAAAGAGCTTCAGAAAGCCTGGATAACTATTTCTCAAATAGTTATCCAGTTGTATCTTTAAAAAGATACAACAATGTCTGGTTACTTGGAAGCACTAAAGTGGTGCCTTTTACAAACATTAGCAGCAGCGCAGCCAACAGTGTGCAGGGGGTGAGGAGGTCTACGGCAAGCACAAATGCAGTGTATGACGACACTGGGAAAGCATGCCTTGTGAGCCAGTCAGTACTTTTCATTCGTGCTGAAGGTAATGACAGCAAGAAGCCATCATTCAGACGGCCTTGGCTTTCTTTAGAATAAGAATTACAACAATTGTCCTCCAGCACATTGAAATTTGGCATGTAAACCACAAACAATGTGTTTTGTATATAGGATTATGAAGTGTGCCTCATGATGCGGGAAAATTTTCCAGCGAATTTTTTTTTAAACAGGTAGTTTTGCTATTATCTGTCTTGGTTTTTAAAGTCCATCACTCTATCTGTGGGGCTGCTATACTTTACTTCTAAGCAGGTGTTTATATTGTGAGTTTGTGAATGCCAGCCTTAAAATGCCAGAAACAGTTTAGAGATTACTCCACCTGAGTTTCTTGTGCTTTTGCTATGTATTTCTGTTGCTGTCTCTTCTGCTCAGGAGAAGCTTTCTTTACCTTTGGACAAAGAGTACCAGCTGGCCCCGTTGGTGATCCCCTCATCAAAGTAGTCACCACAGTTCCAGCCCTTATGCATCCAGCTGTGAGCATACGAGTATGTCCTCGCCAACTGTCATCACACACAAATGCACACGGGGCCAGTCGTCCACATGTTTTCATACACACACAACATACAGTGACAACATCAGATGTGCATAACATCTGGGAAGATTGTTTTAGTCTGTTGCACACCTTTCTGAAGATCTTGTCATCGGGAGTGGCTGAATAGGTGGTCCTTCCTCGAATGCGGGCGTCTCTCGACTTGTCAAAGGGATAATTGGCCACCACAGCTCCTCCGTGGAGATTCGCTGACAGGATGAAGTTGTAGTTTTGCATCCATTTTATTACAGCCAAAGTCTCTGGTTCAACCTGTGGAAGATGCAAAGCGAGAAAGTTATAAAGTAACTTTTAGATTTAATGTACTTGCAGGACCATTTGCACACATCTTTTTATTATATAGGAATTCTTTTCAGTTCCCCAAATGAAACACTCTAATCCCACCTAAGAACCTGTCAAACGGGCTGTAAATTGTCAAATAACTTATGATGCAGTCATACAGTCTTTATGTCACCTGAGATATTTCCCAAACAACATGACTGGGTTGACATCTGGTTTTCTTTTCACTCGAAGCCACTGGCTTCTCTGAATGGCTGCTTATATGGACAAATCCTGGTTTCCTCTGCTTTACCATATGCACATATTTTCTTTGTGACTTTCTTTTTGACTTGGTTAATCATTAGGCAATAGTGGTTAGAGTTAGAAAAATCTATTTTGCTTAAGTTCAGTTAAAGATTCTTTGCCTTTACTTGAAGCACGTACCCTCCCTCTGTCTCCACTCCTGTCATCTAGCTCATTGTCCTAAATGAATCAGGCTTGTTTGGCTTTATGGTTGAAGAATACCAACCATTTCAGTTTTTGATCAATTCAATGCGATTAAAACAAAATTTACAGGAATAAGCTGGTCTTAAGAAAACAGTTACTTCTACATGTAATCTACAATATGCAAACTGCTTTAAAGGTTTCTAAGGCTGTCTCCTCACTAATTAAGTCATCAAATTTTGCACAAACAGGATCAGCCTCAACCAGATGGCAGCCCCATTGCATTGCTGCAGACCTTGAAATTCCACTTGAGGCTGCCATTTATTTTCTCTGTCAGTGTTAACTCTCCTCACACTCTCCAAGCCATTTATCATGTTTGGAGACAAGGCATAATACCTCTCCTTGAATATGGTATGTAGGACAATAAACACAGTCTGGCTCTGTTCAAGAATAATCAGGCTCATCAGAGCCCAGTGACCTTGAACAGAGAAGCTGTAACCAAGAAGTCTGGCTCCCGTTTTGAATGTCTGCAGGAATTTATTATCTGTAGGTCTTTATATAAACACACACACACACACACACACACCAGTGCATCCTTTGAAGTAAGAGCTGTCACCGTGGTGTAGGGTTACACACGAAGGACACACATGACAATATCTCAGTGCTCCAGACCTCAACTAACCACAGAGGTTACAACCCCATCTTAAATATAAATAGCAACAAATAAAACATTAGAGGTTCGCTGACAGTTTGAAGTTAGTTTTCACACTGGGTGAGGGATATCCTCTGGAGGTTGTCAGTGGATACTTTTGCAAAAGGAGCCATGTTTTATGGTGGGCTCTTCTGAGTAAATAAGGTATTTCTAAGAAAAAAAAAAGGGAAAGCCTAAAACAATGTACTGCGGCTTAGTGCTCAGTCTTAAATTACCATGTCTTATGGAGCAGACTCCTTTTTTTCCCCTGCACTCCACTG
Organism: Andinoacara biseriatus; assembly: GCA_015108635.1. NCBI lineage: Eukaryota > Metazoa > Chordata > Actinopteri > Cichliformes > Cichlidae > Andinoacara > Andinoacara biseriatus. Next base: position 7,068 of record VUQJ01021727.1, on the reverse strand, counting down.
AATAAAGTGTCATCACTTGGCTAAATTAGTAAAAGCAGCATTGTTGAGCCTCTGGGGCTTGAGGGTTTGTGTGAGAATGCAATGCTGATCAGCATAAATGAAGCAGATGTAACAGAAGCACAGATACTCTTTTGTGTTTCTGTATCAGGAGACAGTCAAATGTACAGACTCTCTGACTCTCAGTGCACTCTGGAAATTGAGTTTAAAAAACACAATTTTCCACCCTTGCTTGGGAACAAAACCAACACACTGGCAGGAAAAGAAAAAGAAAACAACACTGAGCCCACCTCTGTTTAATGACATACAGTACCTTGTCAAAACAGCTTAAAACAGTAAAAAAGGGTTCTGTCGAAAGAAGAGAAATCAATCACTAATCCCTGATATGACATTCTTAAAGGATATTTACTCCTTATAGATTGACAGCAAGCATGCTTCAGTAGCAACTTGGCAATCACAGGGTAACAACCCCCTAAAGCGGGGATGTCAAACTCATTTTACATTAAGTGAGCCCGACCAATTCTGTCAGGATGAAGAAGTTTAACTACACATGATAAATAAATGCTGCTGTATTAAATTTAAGCAATCGGTCAGCAAGTGTGTAAAATTACAGAAAAAGCAGATTGTTGACAGTTGAAAACCCCCCCGCATCTCCTCCACACATGCCCCTAAGTTGGTGAAACTGGTCTCTTTTTGTAACTAGCTCTTAGAAGGAGGGTTTAGACCAGGGGTGGGCAAACATTTTGAACTTTTGAACTTTTTGAAATTTGACAGACGGGCCGGGCCAACACCAGATGCATACATATCAAACATAAACATAAAAAAGGCATTACAGCGTTAACACTTACATCTACTTTTAGTGGGAACAGTGATGTTTTTGCCAGTGCATCGAAGTCTGGTGTTAGCTTTGTTCTCAGATTCCTCGGCATCAGTCATAATTATTAATTATGATATAATTTGATTGGGGCAATTCTGTACCAATCTTTGGCGGGCCAGTTTAAAAAGATCAATGGGCCGGGTGTGGCCCACGGGCTGTAGTTTGCCCATCCATAGTTTAGAAGCACATTTAAGGTACTTCCACATGCGCTACGTCCATCTTTTATTATACACTCTATGTGTAAATGTAGCCAAAAGTCTTTTATTGTGGACGATTAGAAATATAATCAACTTTGAGTTCGTACTGCAGTTTTCAAAACATTACGCTATCCAGCAGTTATAGTAAAATTGACAGTCTTCAAGTAAGAAGGACCACTGGGCAGAAAACGATCAACAGCAGCTCCACTGAAAATGAAAGTGCAGATGAGCTACACCTCAAGGCTCTGACCTTAATAGTTAAAATGTACTTTTTGGCAGGCTAGTGGACCATTTGACAGCACACACTCTCATATTACCCTCCTCTGTTCATTTTACACTTCAGCGATCTAAAATAAGTACACATTGAAGTACAAAGGCCATTCAATCACCCAGAATGAAGCCAGGTCTCTCCCAGAGCCAATCTGAACTACGCTGCTTACTCTGAAATTGTGAGCCACAATTTCCTCAGTGTCATTCCTCAGTGTCATAAGCGTGTTAGGTTTCTCTAGTGTCTATTATATGTAGAGCACATCTGTGCGTTTATGGTGCAAACATGGCGAAGTACGGATGGTTTGGTGTAAAATCACAGCTAAGTGAAGAGTCAGCCAGTGCCTCGGGGTAGCAGTTACACTCTGACGCTGCAGAGTAGGTAATTTCTCATGATGGTGATGAAAAGACAAAAATGTTCAGCTGAGCCTGAAAGTCCTAAAATGCTGGACATTAAGCTTATCAGATGTTACGACCTGTAGAAGGGGACGGCATGAGATGAGGTATCTTCTTTTAGTGGGATTTTTATGAGCCCCAGCATCTGAAGAAATACACACATTAATATGACTTATCAACAAGACTGTCTCTAAAATCATGGCTGCATCCAAGAGATATTTTTAGCATTGCTTTTGTTCCGGTTTGTTATCTGAGTTTGGCTGCCGGTTTCTCCACCTGTTTCATACTGCAGACGCTGATCCAAATGAAGGCAAGCATGGTGCATATGCTAAGATGTACAGCATGTTGATAAGCAAACACACCCTTCCAAACAGGTCTAGGCTGAACAGGCTCACAGAAAAATTCACAAAATGAAACGGGCAACTTACCAAGGAGTGTACTGAGTCTACTCACAGCTTAAATATATGGACCAAGGTACAGCTGGTACTGGAATCTCATCCAGTGCCAGATTTCATGAATTTGTTTATGTCAACAAAGTTAAAGCCAAGATAACTCAACTATGTTACAGCTGCTCATTATTCAACTTCACTTACATGCTCACACAAGCATGATAAACGCACTCATCCATTCTCCTCGCTCTTTCTCACTCACATACACTCTGACCCACACATATTTGCATACACATGGACACTTTTAAATGCACATACCCCCCTAAATATTTGGCATGTATCCAGCAGCACTGACCTGGTGCTCCCAGTTGTCCGGCAGGGGCAGGTGGTGGTTTCGTCCTTTGGTTTTCTCATAGTAGTACATGAGTGCATTCAGGTCTGGAAAGTCACGGTTTAGATCAATGTCTCTGGCGTTCCCTCGACCCACTAGATAGCCATTGAACTCTGGACCCTGTGGATCCACAGGCAAAAAATAATAATTTTTAAACTGTTGAGAAACCTTGTTTTTTTTCCCACCAGAATGATTAAATGATCATATTTTGGCTTCCGACGTTAAGGTTTTCTGAGGTCAAGAAATGAACTCAAATTGCTTGGAACCAGTAAAGGAAAACTGTATTTATTATTCCCAACCGTCAGAGGCTATCTATAGAGCAACAACCTCGAATGGGTTTTTAAGATCATGCAACAAATCCAAGATACCAAATGGGCTAATAGCTTGATATATAGTCTCAGTGGTGAAGTCAATGATGTCAGCAAGTGATCGCTTTTAGCCAAAAGCTTAACTGCTCACTTTAAGGCAGTTTTTTTCTTGCTTCTTCTTGTTCTGCTGTTGGATCTGTATGGTGTCATGGACTGATCCAAATGATTGTGAACATTGTAGGTGCACAGTTCTGGCAGCCCGTCCCACCTGCTGTTCAAGGGGCAGGCAATCATAAAGAAGTTGGCTTAAAGGGAGCAGAGCTGAAACAGCTTCTTTTTTTTTTTTACCCAATTAACTAAGATAGTTATCATGGTAAACAATATTCCAGCTAAACATCAAATTAGTTACCACTGTAATTGCAAGCATGTTAGCATTTTAACACTTTAGTTCAAAGGTCTATTTGGCTTAAGTACAGCCTCACAGAGCCACCAGTAAATGTAGACCTGTTTTATTTTATGAGTGCCTTTAAATTTTCTTTTTTTGTGTAAATCTTTGGATGTGACCTTTAATCTTGAATGTCACTATATGTTTGTTTAGTTTTTTTTTTTTTATATATCAAGAAAAGCAAAGGTGTAATTCAGTCAGCTCTTTTTTGATTCATTTAACTTTCCCGTTTTTCGGTCCGGGACCTTCCAATCAGACAGCTGAAGGAACTGACTGAGCTGCGTGATGAACTCTGTAGCTTACATTTTCTGATGTGAAAATTATTTTTTTTTTGTTGTTGTTGTTCTTATTATTATTACCCAAAAGCGAAATCAGCAGAAAAAGAACAGCACTAAGTCATCGAGGATGCTTTAAAATGAAACTGCCTTCCCATTTTTGAACAGATGCTGCTGCACCCAAACATCTGCTGGCACAACTAATTACAGCGCGGTATGTACGTCTGAGTGGCAAAGAGAGGGACTGTCGTGTGAAGCTAGTCACTTCAGGACATATCATTAGCCAGAAAGAGATTGTGTACACGTGTGTGTGTGTTTGCGTTGGAGCGGTCTGCATGTGTATCAGTTGTTTCTCGGCCCATAATTACCCCTGACAAAAAGTTAGGGGCTTTCTTGGGGAGCTGATAGATGGGATTATTACAGACACTAGCAAACAGTTGAGAAAAATGCTCTGCTAGTGTTTGACTCTTAGTTGCTTGTCTTAAACACACGCACACACATACATGTTTATTTTAAATCCAAAAAAGTTATTTTTACACATATTTTATCAGATGGAGCAAGCTGTATGTGGAGTGTGGCTGTGATTTAACTCACAGGTGTTTAATTTCACTCAGGGACCTCAACATTTCTAATATGTCCACTGGCAAGAACACAATCAAGAAAAAATTTACTTTTTTTTTTTCCCTCTTTGCACGGGAGACGGCTGCTTGAGGAAACCAGCCAAAGACGTCCCTAAGGGAGATTTTCCCTGGTTTTGTTTTGGCAAGTCGAAGCCTGAAGCTCACATTACCTGTCTGGCAGCCACCTCATAGCCATCGGGGTTCATAGAAGGCAGGATGTGGATGCGCGTGTCATGGATCAGCCTCACGATCCGCTGGTTTCTGGCTTGATACTCCTCGCACAAGAACTGGGAGAACTTAATGAGAAGCTCACGCCCAAGCACCTCGTTGCCGTGCATGTTGCCGACGTACTTGAACTCGGGCTCCACTGGGGAGAGAGTGGAGAAGCAGAGTGGGCATGAAGTTACAAAAAGTCACATAGAGCTGTCAAGTATCACACCTATAATGGATTGCCTGAGGAAGCACAAGCACAACTGCGTGATCACCATACCGACTACTACTGAACATAAATACTGAGCCCACATTTTGTGATTTAATGCTTTTTTCTTTTCTTTTCTTTATTTTACACAGCAGAAATTTCTTGATAAGAATGTTCTGACAGAAGTAAGCTCTGGGAATTCTGCTGATTGAATTATCTGGATAAGTCACCTGGCATTATTATGTGTATTTTACCACTTATTGGGTGAGCCATTAATCCTCCTGATGGCCCTTTATTAATCACTGCTACAATGTTGCGAGAACCACCCACCCCCCCACCCTCAAGCACTGCAGCTAGAAGACAGAGCTATCGGTTCACATTAGATAGAAATTGACACTAAATTTTACACTAAAACTATCATTTATATTTTTTGTTTTTGTTCCCATCTAGTTTGTTCCAAAGAACAAGTGCATGTTGGGGTTTTTTTTTTTATCAGTGGTACAGAGAGATT
>VUQJ01021722.1:1686-13044 GCA_015108635.1 Andinoacara biseriatus | reverse complement strand
TGGAAACACAATAAACAAAGGCAGCGTAAACAGCTGCTTTAAAAAAACCTTAACAATAATACTATTATTAAGTGCATTAATTAAGTGACTCGTCAATATTTATTTTCTTTGTTAATGTAAAGCTTTCCCACAGGCATCTACTGCACTGCAGATGTCTCTACTTTACTCTAGTTTGATTCTTTTTTTAATTTTAGAAAACATAGATTATGAAGGTCTACTGTGGCCTACAAACAGACAGAAGTCAAAATAGTTAAATCTGCTTTGAAGTGCTATCTGTGCCAGTTCTAGCTGTCAAAACCTTGGGAAATAGAGCCTCTTCTTTTCCAGATAGGTATTGAGGCCTTTTTGAATGTCATCCAGGAACACATTGGACTCCTGCAACTGTTCCAGCATGTTGGGCTGGCCTGTAGCCACTAACACATGTGAATCCTTAACCTGGACAGGCATTATTACACAAAAGTCAAAACAAAATGCATGAGATCGAGTTATAGAAACGAAAACACCTTATGACACTGTCACAGGGATTATACCGCCTCAGCCATAATATTCTTCCAGTAGCCATCCACAATGGCAAACTTGCGGCCCTCCTCAGGCATCTGGGCAATGATGTCCTCTGAGCTGAAGATGGGTTCAAGGTAGAGCCATGTAGCCTGACACTTCAACATGGCATCTAGGATGTCCTGCATGCTCAACAGCTTGTCCTCCCATTGCTAAGTAGGCAAGTATCAGTGAGAATAACACAACTGCAGTGAAAACTAGCTTTTGTCGGACCTCACAGTTTTAGCATTTCCAATGTAGAATTTACAAAACACTATCCTATCATGAGAAATCATCTAAAAGCAAGTGTAGCAAAAACATGCGCTGAAAGAATAAAATATATTGTAATTTCTTTGCCTGAGGCTGTGCTTAAGCAGGCCAAGTCATTTTGCTGTCGTAAGAAATAAATTGTAAATGTATTTCACTCAGACCGCTTTTTAAACAGAAGCGCATACTGCCACAAATGTTTGAATTTGAGCAGTACCAGCGCCCCATTATTATGTCTAACACACATTTAAATACAAATATCTAAATCAAAGTACTGTGAGGCTAAAGTAAAACACCTGCACCCATCATACAGCAGCAGCAGGAATCAGCCATCTGCAGTGTGTTGTTTATGTAATTACACACTAGTCACAGTCACACTATTTTTGCATGCAAATTGATGGGACAACATGAATAGGTAATACTATTGCTCCAATATATAAGCAAGGAGAAAATGAAGAAATCAACATTTACTTTCTCAAAGTCATGTTCAGCGTGGCCATATGTGTATTATTCATACCACTGCTGTACTTAAATACTGCTTGTTTATGTGGCCCAAGTATTATTTACCCTTGTTGTGTCTCACCTTACATTCAGTCTCTATTGGCTTAATGAAAGGTGAACCTCGCATGGTCTGCGTCTTAATAATATGGTCATCCAGAAGGACTTGGATGTCATCCACAGCTGATACAATTTTGATAGCCTATGAGAAAATGTAAAGTGTCAATGTTAAACATGACAATTCATGGGCAGTGTGAGCTAAAGATATAACCAGCATGTCTTGCAATAATTTAACATTCAAGACACATTTGTTTCTCCTACTGTATCTCTGTATGGAGTAAAAGAGAACTGCAGGTTGGCCCATTCGTTTTGCATTTTCTCCAATGATTTTTCCAGAGCGTACTCCTTACTTGCTGCCGCACCAATCTCTTTCAACCTAGGCCAAAGGTAAAAAGAAAGTTCCATGCTTTTATCTTACAAGCCAAAGTGTTCTTTAATTATTGGTGGATGCTATAAACTTATTATGCCTTAAGTTAAGTGCCTTACTTATGTGAGAACTTGGACAGACCCAGGTCCAGCATGTTCAGCAGTGAGGTTTCCACATCAGGTTTCAGTGCAATACCTGTTATGCTGCTAATCTACAGGAAGACAAAAACATGCCATAAGTTATACGCACAAGCTTCTTGAAGCTCGTATGTGTAACAATATGATAAAGCAAATAAACTGAATTTAGCTGACCTTCTCCCAGTGGCGATCTTTCATTCCAGGGTTACAAATGGTTGTCAGAAGAGGCACGTGCTGCTTGAACTTGTCTATCTTCTCCTTGAAGGTGTTGGCCACACGACAAGGCCCGGGAAGGTTCAGAAAGGTCTTTATCAGTTTATACATTGTCTTCCACATGAAGTCCAGCTCATCTGAGATTTTCTCAGCATTCAATTGCATAAAAGGACCTAGGAAAGTACAACAATGTTAAAACAACTGCACAATGGCCGTAAAAGGCAGTTCTCAGGTAGAAAAATGAAAAATGGTGTGTGAACATTGCCCAGTCACCCTTGGGAGTTTCCTACCGTTCATCCACTCTTCAGACATGTTCTGAAAGTTCAGCGCTGTGTTCCAGAGCTCTTCATACGGCTGTTTGTCAGCTATCAGAGTTTGAAGTATCTGGTACTTGTTCTCCTCCATATCTAGCAAAGTCTGTTCTTTGTTGATATACTGTATGGAAGAAGAGGACAAACAATTGGGCAGCTGCCCTTTGACAAAGGCCTTTCAGGATAAAGATGTTTTTACACATACAAAAACTTTTTTATGTTAGTCCTGCTTTATCAAATGAATTGATAACATGTGCACTTCAAACTTGAAAAATACGAATGTAGCGTCTCTTACCTCCAGCTCAGTCACAGCATCCTCCAGGCTGTCAGTGATTTGAGCGAGATTTCTCACATTCTTCTTCATCTCCTCCACGTTGATGACTTCTTTTTTCTTAAAAGTCTGAATTTCTTTTCCCACATACTGCAGCTTCAGATTAAAGTTGAAGGCCCTGAAACAGTCAAATGGGAACACAGCAGTCAGTTTGAGTTGTTGGTATTTACATTAAAAGTGAGATGAGAAAACAGACAGTAAAGCAGCACTCCTTCGTCCTGATACAATTTCTAGTGTAAAAAAAAAAGTGAGATACCTGGACGAAGCTGAAGAGGGACAGACAAGAGGCAAACATCATTTGTGTGAGATCAGAATTGCAAAATGTTTGTACTCAAACCTTGTCTGGAGGTGGTACTCAGCCTCTTTTCTGATGATGTCTAGATGCGCGTTGCTGTTTTCAAGCTCAGTCAAGATCTCATTGGGCCACAGGAAAACGCTGGAGTTCAGCCTGATGTCATCAGCTGAAGGATGAGAAAACACAGGATAAAAAAACATGTCCAAAATAGAACCATTAACATGACTTATCCTAAAAGTGAGATGAGCGGGCATGTAAATTAGGTGTATATTGTGTTAGCAAAAGATCTGCGGACATACAAGTCAGAGTGGCGTAATCCAAGAGGAAGCTGAGACGGTAGGTTGCCTCATCAACCTCATCTATGAGCTTGTGAATGGTGACATCCCTGGTGTTTTTAAGGTACTGTTTAAGAGACACCAACTCTGCTGTAGTTTTTGGGGTGCCTCTGACAGTGTTTGTAACATCTTCATACTTTTTACAGATCCTAGAGAAAAAAGGATGGCTAATGGTTGAAATTCTGTCTTTAATTTGTGTATAACATCAAAATTATAAAGAGGATTCTAAATTCATCTTACCCCTTGTTAAGTTCATGGTTCTCCTCCACTTTAAACAAGGTGACCCTTTCTTTCAGTCTCTTGGCATGCTCACACAGGTCATCATTCAGGTTGCCAGCGTACAGACAAAACATGGACAGAGGCACGGTGACACACAGTAAGGCAATCTCCTTCCTCTGGTGATCAATGCTCTCAATTTTCTGAACAGGGAACGAAGGCTGTTGTCATTCAAATAAACAGTAAATTAAATCAGTAATTGGTGGAAATGTTTAATCACCTTAGCAAATTCTTCCAACGAGTGCTTCTCTCTGAGGAATGATGATACGTCTTGCTTTGCGGTATTGTCGATTAGATGGATGTATTTTTGATATATATTCAAATACCTGAAGAATGAGATGTAATAATGGCATTTTTCTTACACGTTACATTAGATGACAATAACTAAATCATATAAAAGTAGATTATATGCCATTACTTTTTGGGTCCCACTGTGTTCTTGTGGAAAACGTCCCTGGCACTGTTGATTATGTCTGTAACCAGTGACTCGTCAGGCCTTACAGTACGAAGGGACAAGTTTTGGATAGCAGGAAGTAGGTGACATTCCACCTGGCCAAAGGAGTATGTCATAAACACGTGCTATACAATTATTCAACAGAGACACCATTGTTTAAAATAAAGCAGGTGGAAATAAGATCATTAAAGGCTGTACCCTAGGGAGCTTCTCAGCACTCTTGATGATTTCCATGAAGGCCCTGTGAATGACCTCCCAACATTCCCCGAAGCTGGGAATAAAGTCAATGTGTGACTCGTTCACTTGTAGCTTAACCAGCAGCACCTGACACTGAACATATTTAAACTCACTAAACTCTTCTCCAAAGTCATTACCCTCCTGGGAAAAAAACAAAAACAAACAAACAAAAAACAGGACACAAGAGGAGATGATAATAAAGAAGCTCCTTTTTTTTGCTGCTCTCTTGTCACAAAGGGTCGACACAGCGGGAAGCTCCACATGTCCGCAAGTCAATTTCAAAAGCCATTTTAAACAAACCTGCACGGCACAATGTGCACAAACCTCGTGTATCTTGAAGAATTGCAAGAAATCCTGCAATGATGATATGACCAGGCTCCGGAGCTGCAGTGACATGTGAGCAGCTGCACAGTTGAAGAACTCCTGGACACCAATTGAAGTCACCTCCTTTCTCTTGGGTATGAGGGACAACCACAGTTCCTCAAAGCTTAGAAAGATTGATGCACACTGAGGCAGCCACCTAACGACAAAGACAGAAATTGGATTTAAAAATGGAATATGCCCATTGCCAATGTTGCAAATCACATAATATTATTTCAGGGCTTCGACTGCCAGTTTTTTTTTTAATTAGGAATAATATAAGTATAATATAATATTTTACAATTCTCTTTTCAGTTGGTTTTAATAATCTAGACATTGTAACTCTGTTAAACATCTAGTATCCTGTATTATTATTTTTTTTTTTTTATAAAGCAACATTTTAAAACAGTAAAACAAGTCAAAAAATTGAGTAGCTAAGGAACAATGGGTGTCACCTCGTTTTCATTTGTTTTGAATCTAGTGTTCATGAAAGTCCACCATGATGTCCAACATTTTTAAAATCTATCATGTTCCAATCTCAGTGCGAATGTCAGTTCTTCCATCCAGAGAATGTCCAGAATGACATTTATCCAGTCTTCTAGTGTAGGTGGTTTGTCAGCCATTCAATTCCAAGTGATTGCTTTTTTGCTGGCAGTTAGCATTCTATTAAACATATATGTCTTATAAAACCCCTTTACACAGTTTTGCCATTTGCCTAGGTACAGAGTCTCAAAGTCTAGAACAATATTGGCCCCAATAACACTTTCCACACTCTGTTTGATTTTCCCCCCAATAAGAAAGTAACTTGGGGCAGCTCCAAAAGATATAGAAATGACCAGCTTGTTTCTACCCACATGATCTCCAGCATGATCTATCTGCATTTCTGCCTCTCTGGGATGGTGTTCTGAAGAAGCATATAACATTCTTCCAGGCAAATTCCCTATATGTTAGTGATGATGCACATTTCCAACAGTTATTCAAAATATTTAACCAGTTTTCAATGCGGATTTGATGGTAGCCCTCCTTCTCCTATTTCTCCTTGATATATAATGTATCCTCTCCCTCTAGGTTTTGCAGCTCATTATATATTTTGGAGATTAATTTGTTAGTGGAGACTGACTGGTATGACTTTAGAAAGATATTTAGATACCTACAAAAGGCCTGTCTGGTTCATCTTTGTTTGTTTTTTCTAAATAATGCCGGATTTGTAGAAAACGAAAGAAATCTTTATTATCGAAACCATGTTTCTGTTTAATATCTTGAAAGCTCCTAAGGCAGCCTTTATGGTAGAGATCATTATATTTTACCAGGGCCTTTTAAATCCATTTTTTAAAGGTGCTATCTGTTTTATCTGGAGTAAAAATCTTGGTCGTAAGCTATCCATCTGATGGGCAAACAGGATTCTTTATTTTCTTTTACTATTTTTGACCAGGTCTTAAGTGCTGTTTCTGAACTCCGACTAAGTTCCTTAAAGTCTTTTAATGAGTCTATATTACCATGTTGTTGCTGCTATATGTTGTTTGCAAGGGGATACTGATATTTGCACATTCAATTTCTTTCCATTTTGCTGTGTAGGAGGAATCACACATCTCCACTAGTGGATTCATTTGTGCTGCCTTATAATAGCTTTTCATGTTAGGGAGTGAAAGGCCTCCTTTATTTTTAGCCAGCTGTAAAGTTTTAAATCGAATCCTTGGCTGTTTCCCTTGCCAGATTTGCCAGTTATTATTTTAATTAAAATGTATTTATCTTTTTTAATCATTTTGTGGACAAAAGAGCTGGAAAAGTTCTCTGAGCCCAGAGTCACATTTTCATTAAAGGTCATTTCTTGGGTGTTTGAAAGATAACAGTTCTAAATTATTTCTTTCTTCATAGACTAATCATATAATCAACTAATGATTACATATTAATCACTGCACAATGCTGATTGCTTCTGTTACTGCTGTTATTACCTCTTTTATCTATCCCTGACTTTTATCCAGCCCCACAGAGACATTTAATGTATGGTTGGCAATAGAAACTCAATCACAGCACAACAAAGGTAACCAAGCAGGTGGAAGCTACGTACACAGGAATAAACATAGAGCTGCTACTTTCTACAGATTAAGGTGAATTATACTCATTGTTGAATTATAGTCATTGTTGTAGACAGACATCGCAGAGGGCTGCTACATGGTCTAACCTGAAATACAACAGACGCACAACAAAGGAACCAATGCAATTGTAAAGGGAGGCAGTGTAAGGAATCCCTGAAAGGTAGCCTGACGTGGGTAAGACAGAATGGACAGGGTGGAAACATGAGCCAGCTCCTACAATTGCCTGTGTACATAATGCAGCTCTGAGCCAATGTGAGGCTACACTACAGTAATTAAGTCTGGACACTGGTGTACAAGTTTCAGTGACAGGCTGCCTGTTTTGAGGCAGTCTGTTAAATTGGCAATACTTACTTTTGAATCAGTTCGTCTCTTGTACTTTGGCACTGTCTTTGGACAAACTCTTCAAACTCAGATGGTAGGAGGGGGAGTTTGGTGGAGAAAAGGTCCTCCAGTTTGACAAATCTCAAGGAAGAAAAGCTGAAACAAGACCAAAGAAAATGACTTACAGATCACACTTTAAAAGTTACACTTTTAATTGGTCTTGTCAGTTAATTACTACAACCTAATACAGAAATTCAAATTCACAACACAATCCTCATGCTGTGCCTTCTTGGGTCTGGTGAAACATTATTTTATATCTGGGAACCTGAGCTGAATTAGCTGGAGAAGGGGAGTTGCTTTCTGTGTGATCATTTACAAGTCAATTTCTTCACTAAAAATACCCCATGCATGCAAGTAACACAGTATAATCTAAGTGAATGCTCAGAACACTTTACCTGTTTAGCCACATGTCCTGCAATAGGAACATAATATGAGTAACGGCAAACAGATGCTGGCTTTGCCACGTGTGGGCATCCCTGTAGCTGGTGGCCCAGGGCACTGGTGCACGAATCACCCTCTTGGGAAAAGGCTGCGGGACACTGCATATGGACAGTCGATGGAGCTCAGATGGGTCCATGAGAATGTAGTCCACTGGCCAAATGATCACAGAAGCACGAAAGAATATTTTTTGGTTTAATTATAGAACAATGCTAACAGTGCAGATGTGTGCAATCACTAAGAATTACTATCATTGTTTTATACCAATGCTCTTCTTGAGGCTGAAGTAATAATCTCTTTTGACCCCCTCTTCCATGTCGGCCCTCAAACTCTGGAGCTGTTTACTATTCTCATTCTCTGGAGGCAGCAGTCGCATGATGTTGATCATCTGCTTGCATGGCTGGGGGGCTATCACTGAGCTAGGAACAGTGTTGATGTAGTACATATACCTCTGTGGAAGTAAATTCAAGATCACCATGTGTTTTTAAAAAGGCTTGAATCAGTGGCTGACTAATTACACACTAAATTTGGTGATACTTGCATCCATGTCTGTGTCATTAGGTTGTGTCTGAGTGGCCCTCATCTTCTTCTCATGCCTGAGCATTATATCCAGTTGCTCTTCCGGACTCAAAGGCTGGCTGCTGGGTCTGGGTAACTTTCTAGGCCTAGGGCTTGATGCATAAGCAGATGTATACCTAAGAAGTGGTGAGTGAATTAGATCCAGTGTTTCAAGAAAAAGAACATCTTTAAAGTTACAGTTGTGGTCAACAGTGTACATACACCCCCAATAATATTTGGTTAAATGTCCCTTAGCAAACTGAACCTCAACTGGATGCTTTTGGTAGCCATCAACAAGCTTCTGGGACAATTTTGCATGGATCGGCATTCTAGGCAGAGTTCACTTAAATTAGTTGGTTTCCTGGCACAGACCCAGGTTCAAGCATAGTCCTTTTTGGTTGGCACCCTCTCAAACCATGGTGATGCAAGACTCGCTTCACTGTGGACAGTGATTCTGATGTTTCAGCAGTTTCCAGTTCATGGCAGGTTTCTCAGTTGTTCTTCAACATCCTCTTCTCATCTGAGCGTAACAATTTGGGTCTTCTTCCAGGCCTTGGCAAAGTGGTGACACATCCAAATAACTTGTACTATAGCACAACTGTTTAAACTGATGATTCTGAAATCTGCAGTTGCTTAGAAACAGCAGAAAACCTCTGGAAGGGACTTCCTAAAGCCCCTTCCTTAAGCCTATTTAAAATTTGTGGACTATGCTTAAAAGGCAGCTCTCTGCCAACAAACCAACTAAATTTAAATGAACTCTCCCAATCCAATTCTGCCCAGAAGACTGGTCAAATGTTGTAGATGGCTACCAAAAGCGTCTGATCAAGGTGAAACTTGCTAAGGAACATTTAACCAAATATTAGTGGAGGTATATGCATATGCTTGAGCCTGTATATATATATATATTGATCCTTTTGAATCCAAAATAATTTCATACTTGTGCACCCAATTATTATTTTTGAAATTCAGTAAAGATGTATGGTGTACAATTATTCCATCTTGGAAAAAGAACTCATTATACCCATCATAACAATGCAAACTTTGGGCTACAACTGTAAGTTATTGCTGTAGTGTGTTTGCTTAAATGTATAATTACCTGGTCCTCTTGGTTACTGCTTTTCTCTTTCCAGGTGGTATTGGTGCTATAAGCCTCATTAAGGTCAAAAATGTATTCTGAAGTGAAGTTTCCAGAGCAGCCTTAAGAAGTGCTTATATACTAAATTATCAAATAGCAAATCAAAGAGCATTACAGTCTCACATCATTTCAGAAAGGCTTCCCTTTTAATCCCACAGCCACAGAAACTCAAAAGGATACAAGGCCCTGCTGGTTTTGCCAAGGATTGATGGAAAGTGTGTCTGTGCCGAAGCAGATTAATTTTCAAATCTTTAGCCCTGGGGCTGTAGTTGTTTCCAATAGACTCACTGGGGGTTCGGTGGTGACGCTGCTCTTTAAATGGAACTGCCAGCGTCCACGAGTTGGTCTGAAGAATGGGTGGGTATTTGCTGTGCCTTAAGACGATCTGAGTTAGAAAAAAGATTAGACAGTGACACAAGGATTTCTGCATTTAATTCCAGACAATTACTTAACTGGCTTCTCTAAAGCACTATTCATATGCAACACAGTGAGTATGATTCTTACTTGATAGAGTTCTGAGGTTTCAGTATTACCATTCAAGGGCAAAGATGGGGGAAAGGAATATTCTCTCCTCTCACTCATATTATACATGGAGTCATCATCCATCTGTGAATGAGATAAAAACAGTGAGGGTTGAAATACAATGGAATGCTGGAAGCTTTATTTGCAGCTGCATAAACCAGTTCTTTTCACTATTTTTTACTGAAGACTTACTGACAAACAGATGTGTGTGTGTATATATTAGAGCCGGGACTTTAACGCGTTAATTTCGATTAATTAATTACAAAGATTTTAACGCGTTAAAAATTTTAACGCAATTAATCACATTTTTTTTAAAAGCTCGGAGCCGGAACCTTTGTATTCGCGTGTTCTGGCACGCCTGTAAATCTGACGCACAAGCGACAACAACGCATCCGCAAACAACGACGATGTGCGACGAAGCCGCTTCTTTCGGTCCACTGAGGGACAACTTTAACTTTAAAAAACGTTCTGATGGGACTTTCGAAAAGACTACTGTTGTATACAGTAGTTGAAGCTACAAATGTGGGAGGAAACCGGAGTACCCGGAGGAAACACATTGCTGCCTCACAGTTAGAATAACATCTGAAAGGCCTGGCCTCGATTCCACCTTGGCCTGGGCCTCTCTGTGTGGAGGTTGCATGTTCTTCCCGTGTCTGCGTGGGTTTCCTCCCACATGTTCAAAAACATGGGGTTAATGTCCTAAATAAAAATTAATATAATGGTGTTATCAATATTGTCTAGTGTACTGTTTACATTTATTTTTTTATTTTTCAAATCAGTTAAACAATCAGGGGTTCCTGAAATACGTGAAATCTGAATAACTATAATAGCAATCTGTTGGTTTAATAACAATTTTAAAAAAAACATTTCAAAAAGTAAATAATAAACATGTTTGTTGTTAAGCATATACGTCTATTCATTCAAAATTTTAGTAGAAAAAGGATTTTTTAATTGAAAGTGTTTAATTTGTTCATAATTTGTTTGCGATTAATTGCGATTAATTAATTACATACCCTGTAATTAACTTAATCGAGTCCCGGCCCTAGTATATATATTTTAAGCCAAGTAGCTGCTATGTCCTTATGTGTTTTATTTAGAGGGTATTTAGGTTGGGAGACCAGTAGCTGGGACAGGGGAGGTATAAAGTAGACTAAAAACTGGGTTACCTTTTTCAGTCGCTCCATTTTGTTAAGTTTTTCTGTTACTGAGAGAAAACACGGGAATGCCGTGACTATATGAACGAAAACGATAGAAATTAATAGGTTGTCACATTTAAAAAAAAAACAAAAACGTAAAAGATAGGCATGCAGCTAGTTACCTCCTTTGGGTTTCTGTAATGTTGTGCTGGCAGGATGTTTGAGCGGCGCAGCTATAAAAGTCCCGCTGTTGTAACTTGTAGCATGTTAAAGCAGCTGTAGTTATAGCAAGTATTAATCTGCCACTCACATACGGCACATATCTGAAGATATTCTAACTCAGTTTGCCTGCGTTTGCTCCGCCCAAGGGCTTAAAACTGAAACACTGTTGATCTCATGGGAGGATCTCCATAG
>VUQJ01021719.1:2147-15088 GCA_015108635.1 Andinoacara biseriatus | reverse complement strand
ACAAATGTCACATGACTCAACCTGAGTTATGCATAAAAAAGGTATTTTGGAGCAGTGACTGAGAAGGAAGGGTGGGAAAAAGAAAACAAGAGAAACAGTTATACCAAAGGGTGTGTTTTATACTGAGAAACAGCTCCTTTGCTGTTCTTATCTATGTGGCACTACATGAGCGCAGTAACTAGATCTTAACTGGAATGCTATCACCTCTGCTTTGTTTACAAAGTGATATAATCGGTGGAAAATATTCTTTGCATTCTATAATATATTGTCAGATCTCAGCCAGGAAGCCAAAGGCAGATTTCTGCTTTTTGCTTAATATAAAATGTCACTCACTACGGGTGTTACTGGTGACATTTCTGCAAGCCTCACGGGAAGCTTTATCAACCCCCACGCTGACCCAGGCAGAGAGGAGGAATGACCTGAGTGGCACACACATTCACGTGCACACACACACAAACACACACAGTCACACATATACATGAAGGATCACAGGCACTTGTGTCCATGTGCAGTAAAACAAGCAGATACAGACCCATAACATACACACACACACACACACACACACCTACTGGGGAATCTCAGGGCAAAACCACAGGGCTTTTCTGCGAAGAGACGAGCAAAACTAAGTGTTGTGTAATGTTGATGACAAGAATAGACATGCAGAATGTGTCTGAATTTTCCTTGAGTAATTTAGCGAGAGCTTACATTTCACACCACTCAGGCAGACTCAAGTTATTTGGCAACGTGAAGGCATCTGCGGTGATTTTAAATAAATACAATGATTAGACATGGAATCGAGCATGAAGATGACATGAGTTAAGTTGCTGCGCCAGCTCCACATATACCAGAGTCAAACAGCATTTAGAATCTGAGCCAGCAAGATTACAGATGAGCTTTATTTCAAATGAATGGGAAATACTTGCATATGAATCAAAATGCACTAATATTCATTAGTTACATGAAAAATAACAGATGATAAATCGAACCCAGTGAAGTTGTGTAGATGTGGAGGTTGTCGTACACGTGTGGAGCTGGATATGCGGCTGTACGAGGCCACAAATGGCCGTCACTCAAATCACACACTTTTTTTCTTGGTGCACATATGTGATATTCAACTTATACAGGACACATCAAGTAAAAGGTTGGACTTTTTCTGAATGTAACATCATGGGCATCTATGTCAGGGTCATTTGGGGCTTTTAATGGTTTCTTTGAACTTTTCTTTTTCCAGGGTGGAATGATTGCAGAGTATTCATCTTCAATAAATTTAAAAATACAAGAACTGGATGCAGCAGTTCTCTGATTAACACGGGGTAAAATTTTACATAGAGGCACATAAATATGTACATACACCAATGCTAATATTTCATTAAATGTCCCTTAGTAAGTTGCACCTCATTCAGATGCTGATCAAGTGGTTGATTTAAGGTGAAGTTGAAGAATTTGGAGGCAGTTCTCCTTCATTATTCCCTCCACGTTGCGCAATGTATCAGCACAACTGGAAGCAAAAAGAGCATAATACTACCACCACCATGCTTGACAGTTGGTACAGTGTTCTCATGCTTGAAAGCCTCATTTTTATTCCTCCAAACAGGTAAAGAAATGATCTGACAAATTTTCTTATCTGACTATAAAACCTTTCTCCAGAAAGCCCTTGCCTTGTTCGTGTGAGTAGCTGCAAATTTCCGTTGAGCTTGAAATTTTGGAGCAGGGGCTCCTTTCTTGGTCAGAATCCACTCATTCAGAATTCACTCAGTCCACATTGCAGAACCTTCAGCACCTATTAAGATTTAAGTGAATGTATGTATATATTTGAGCCTTAATGTGTTCTTTTGACCCTCTGTGGATCAGAGAAATTCCAAAATAAATTCAAACTTGTGTAGCCAATTTTTGTTTTGTTTTTAGAGCCGTTAAATATGTATGCTGTAGAATCATTCCACTGTGGAAAAAGAACAGCTCAAAGAAATCATTAAAAGCCCCAAATTACCATGACATTTATGCCCATGATGAGTGTATGTAAACTTCTGACCACAACTGTGTGTCTGTGGTTAATCTTTTTGGAAAATACATATTTATGCAAGTGTCAGAAATGATGCAAACTAGTGTCAGGAGCTCATTCCTGCATGACAATGTTTCCCCATTTTTTTTTAAATCAGCTCACTAGGACTGTCATCCTGCAGATAGACCTGTTTATGAGTATTACAAATCCCCTTAGGTGCATTATTAAAATATGAACAAGTCATGCATGCTGACAATGTTCAGAGGCCTCAATTTGCATGCTTATTGTGTGTGTGGACTGTGTTATGGTAAAATACTGTTCCATACAATAAGGGCCATATAGTTGTAATCTCAGTCAGTTGGCAAGGGTCGGAGAGAGAGAACAGATTTTGAGTTTACACTTTGGCGCATATGTCACACTTTGCGCATTACCCCTGAGGGTATATATAGTAACTAGAGCAGTCTTAATTTTACCCTGTTTTATTTATAGGCCATTTGTAGTGTCATGAAACCAGTGTGGATTGCCTTTGAACCATTTTAGTTCAAGGGGGTTATCATTTCCCAGTGAATGTTTACCATCAGAAGGCCAGGATAACTCGATACTTGACCTCTGCTTTCAAGAATTTAGAAACATATTACCAGTAGACGGGATACTTTTTTTTTTTTGGGGGGGGGGGGGTAACCTTAAAGTATCGGTTTAAAGAGTAGGGTTAACTTTTGCATTCATTCTCAACTAAATAATTCCTCTCATAAACAGCATTATGTCATCTTATCTGTGTAACTTGTCCTTGTTTCTTATCTCCTCCCATTCTGCACTCACATTCCTGTCATGAAAGCCACGGGCGGACTGGACTAAACCATGTCTAAGTAGACCGCGGTTGGAGTTGTGATTTCATTAAGTATAAATCGATCACTGAGCTGTCGCCATAATATGCATAGTTTGAAAAAATAAGATGTATAAATATCCTTTTTACTGTTTGCCATTCTAAAGGTTCTTTTAGTGGCTATGTTGGACACAGTTGGAAACGTCTGAACCCCATTCCCGAATAGTGGACTCGTCCTAACACTGCCATGTTGGATGGAACTGGCTCAGGGCTCTCTGGCGGCCGGACTTCCCAGGAAAGTTTTTGCCGTTTTCCGTGTTCGCTCCATTGCTCCAGTTTTGACCTTATTTTGTGGAGGAGGGGGACCTCGCACTACATTCCTAAGCGGCATATTTTTCTGTTTCTCCAGTCTTGTGGACCCCCGGGATAAAGTGAACCGGTGCGCGGGGTCGGAGGCAGGCCACGGATGACCGAGGGATTGTTTATATATCTTTTTGGATCTCATAACGAGTTAGAGTCTCTGTATACTTTATAAACTGATCACCAATAATGAGTGGACATCCGCCGCCACGGCGGCAAACAAATGTCGGTTCGATACTACTGTCTCCGCAGGAAAATGAATGCCTTTTCAACTACCTTGGCAGGAAATGCATCGTAAGTTTTCCCATTAATTTGTTCTGTGATAGCGGGCTAAGAAAAAAAGCTAATGCAGCTAACTTGCGCCGTGTATCCCGTCCTGAGAAGCGGGGGATAAAGATTAGCTATTAGGTATAACAGTGCGTTTGTGGCCTACAGTTTTGTGTTGTGATTTTAGGGTATGTGCTCACTGAGAAACATTTGGAGACTTGGAGACGAGGTTTGTTATGACAGTCGAGGCGGACAGATAGGGGCAAGAAGTAGGGGCGAGTGACGGTTTCAAACGTCCCGTTGGAGACGGTGACATTTGGGAAACAAGAAGTTTGATTCCAGCCTCGGGCCTGGGCTGGTATGACTTCAGCTTGAAGGCTTGACACACCTGAAATCATTCAGGAAATCCCGAAATTCCGCTGTCATTAGCCTAACCTCACCGAGCTTAGCTCTGGCAGAGTGGAGTTAATAGTCGAGGTGTTGGAGCTGTTAAACGCATCAGCGGAAAACGGGGCAAAGGAATGATTTTTGCACTGGCATTACATAACGTTGCTGAACCTTGGTTGTTTTCGGGAAGTGTGTCCACCGAGAAGAATGTGCCGAGCAGGCTTGGCAGAGCTCTTGACAGAGCTGACGAGCTGAGAAGGTCTGCTAATGCAGGACTTCTCAGTCACAAAAATCTGACGAGAAAGCTGTGGGGAGTAGCCCACTGTACCAGTGGGACTGCAGTCAGAACCACAAGTGCAATGTCACGACTCAATATTGTAAAATACTCTGATGTTACGTAACATGTTTAGCATTCAGCTGATTCATTTTTATGCCCTCATTGAGCACTACGTCTTGGAGCGCCCCGCATCCAGCAGATCATCGTGCCATCTTAAGGAATACATATGCAGCTGCACCTGCAATTCTCCACAGCAAAGCCTTTATCCTCATATGAAGAAAGTTTCATGTTAAACATAATCACCGGCAACCCTACGGACTGACGCATCAGAATAGCCATCAAATTATTCATCAGCTGACCACAAAAGACAGTGGGGGGGTTAGAACAGTAGATACTTGCCTTCCAGAGAGTCTGTGGGTTACCACAGCCCACATTTAGTTACGTTTGGTAGTTTAACATCAGGATTGTTTGTTAAATTAGTCTTAGACTAGTTATCGCTCCAAAATTGGGTGATCTTGGCAAAGGATCTCATCAATAAGGTGTATCAGCTCAACAAGACTTGAAAATTATTCAGCTTTACTAGGGTTTTTTTCTATTTCTATTTCTGGTTTGTTTTTTTTAAAGTATTGGTGTGGAGCAGTTATAGCCCACTATGTTGCAAATGTCACCCTGTGATTTCAGCAGGAAAAAATGTCATACCTTCACCTGTTATTGATTACCTAGAAGGCTGGTTTTAAATTCCGGGTTTTCCAGTTCAATAAAGCAATATGTTTTTGTTCACTCTACAGGAGGTGAGGTCAGCAGGGACAATAAATTCTGCACTCCCCTTTCTTAGTGACTCACGTAGCCTGCTCCCAGGTTACTTCCTCGTAGTTATAATTTTTCCTGTAGTTGTGTATAGTAAAGGTGTTGCATTTGAGTGACAGACAAATACGTCTTCCTCTTTGCGCCGAACTCACTGCAATGAGCCAAGCATGCTGTTTGAGCTGCTTGTGTGGATGCACACATGTTTGCTTTGGAAAGGCCACATTTCCTGTCCCATGACACACTATATCAAGCCTGTATGAGGTCACATGGTTGGATGTCCCGCCTCCTCCTTAGACACAGGTTTCTAAGGTGTGCCCGACAACAATGTAACCTGTTTTAAAAATCTGTGACAGCATTCATCTGGCGTTCTGGGAGTTGTGTCATACAGCATGTGACAGAGATGTGCAGTGGGGAACATTCCTCAGTCCTACGCTCTTGTGTGTTTCTACACATCTTTTCATGAAGAGTGAGTTTGGGAGAGACAAAGTGTGTGTGTGTGTGTGTTTGTTAGAGAGGCTGGGGGAGAGGGAGCCTGGAAGAGGCAGGCATTGTCTCTCTCAATCTAATTAGAATATCCACCAAATGATGTAGTGGCTGACCGAATGATTGGTGCTTATGTAATATAATTTATTAATCAGAAAATGTAACCTTAATTCAAATTTTTTTCTGCGCTGTCATCTTTCTAATATGGCTCTTACCTGCTAGAGTTACTCTCTGTTGCAGCTGTTTGTAATAGGGACTTGTATACAAAGCAATATAGCTTTTTATGTCAGTGTATCTAAAGCATGGCATTACTCGGGATTTTCCTTCAGATTGCTTCCCTAAAAACAGCTCTTAAAAATCTGAATTTCACCAGCTTGTATGAGCATTTAAAATTTTAAATATGCCGTATCAGGCAAGTAGGTTAATCTTGCAAGAGAAGAGTGGAAATCGTAGACATGCATGTATTATTAACTGTGGGAAACCTTCAGTTTCACAGTTGGCCTAACTGTAAAAGAGCTTGACTCATAACCGTGTGTATTAAATGTATTTCATCCCGCAACGCAAAATCATGCATAGAGGAAAAAAGGGACACCTACAGGTACCCACACAGCGGTCCCACTCATTAGTTTTGCTCATTGGTATTCCTCGCTGTTTTCACCATCAACAACACTGTCTGACTTGGCAAAAGGTGGAAGGCGTCCAATTCACACTGTGTATCTGTGTGTGTGTGTGTGTGTGTGTGTGTGTGCGCGCGAGCACAGACTGCCTGATCAGCAGTCCTGTCCTACAGGAAGTCCCGTGGTCGGCCTCCTCTGGTGATTTGTGCTGGAGAAGGGGAACGTGACTCCTCTTTTACTCCACCTCTCCCCTTTTATGATTTTTTTTTTCTCTCCTTCCTTTCTTCCTTTTCGTCTCACCTTTCCTCTTCTGCCATCTGTTCCTTTCGCCTTTCCTTGTCTGTCTTTTATATTTCTCGTTTTTCTTGCCCATCTTCAATCCGGGGTTGACGGGGGGCTGCCCTTGCTGCTGAACTCCCACCCCCAACGCAGTCAAACATAGGGGTTAAAACTGAATGTCCCAACATTAACGGATAGGCATGTAGTTGTCTGAAATACGCACACAGGCCCGTACATGTTGAATATTTCCTACTTTACATTCATGTATTTGCCAGTGTGAAGACGGTCTAGTAATAACAATAATTAAAAAAGCTTTAACAAAACAGTTACAGGTGTTGAGTTTAGCTTGTTGCTTTCTTTTGAGTTTATTAGCTTCCAGACCTGCAGACTCAGCAGCAAAATTCATTCATAAGAGTTGCTCACATTTGACACATATGAGCTACTGTTTGATATTGTCTAATTAGTTTACTTATGTGTGTATGGATGAGATGTGGTCTCTCTAATTATTCGTGCAGTTGACTATCAAAGCTGTGATATTAAGAAAACTTGATTTTATGCATTACATGTGATTTAATGTGCTATCAGAGCTGGTTTATAATCCATGATAGTGCCTGAATACTGTCGCTTGTTCCATCAATGTTGTGGGAATGTCTGAATAAAGCTGCATGGTACATTAGTTCACAATAGAGCATCAAAAAGTTTAAATCCTCTCCTTTTTCTTATCTTTCTTAGACTGCCTTCCTGCTTCAGCCACGTATTTTGTCTGTTTGTTCCCACTCCTCTTTTCATCACTCTTCATCATCTTGTCTAAAGCCCTGTCCACATAGAAAGCAATTCAGTTGTGTTTCACTTTTCTAGCTGATTGTTGTCCATTATAATGCAGATTTCTTGGATCTCACTGGAAGCCACTTTAGTCTCTCACTTTAAAGTTGAGATACATTTATATTGGGATTTGCCCACTTTGCATCACTAATGGTCATTTCACCTGTTGTGGCTACAAGTAGCAGAATTTCATAGAAAGTCTTTTCCTGTGAAGACACCCCATAATTTGTTACATGTGTCAGGCCATGACAAATGTCGATGATGGTTTCATGCTGTGTAAAGCAATAAGGAAACAGCTAGGCTATATGTCCTGATACATTGTTGACTATTATTAATGAAACTCTACCTTCTGGAGACATTGTGGTCTCCTCTGAAAAAAAAATTCCAGCTTCAGAAACGTTTCATAGAAGAGGGTCACTCAGAGAGAGTCCCTTTCTTTTGAGAAATTACAGCAAGTCATGATGGTGGACGTGTACTGTAGCTTTACTTTTCACCTCTTCATTTATAACAGCTAATTCAATAAAACTTGGTCCTTTTCCCCCGATTGATCGCTTTTTTTAACGATATTATTCCCGTTTAATCTGTTTGATTTTTATACCTTTTTGGTTCAGTTTGGTTGTGATTATTTTTTGCTTTTATGATTTTCAAAAACATGCAGTCGCAAAAGATGGAAGTGCTTTTTATGACACCAGTGGCTTCCTGGGGAATTGAAAATGCTACTTAAACAGTGTAATATGCTACTAAAACACATGGATCACTGTTACCTGATGTCTTATTTGTTGGTATCAACTGCTCATATTTCATTTCCTCATCACGATGGACCCCACGTTTAAGTAGGGCTGGGCGATATAGATAGCTGTTGGCAACACTGCGTGACCCACGTGAACATAATCCGATGCGGGGTGGGGTGACGTAATTACGCCATGAAATTAGCATATCATGACAAATTATTATCGTGAATCATATGATATGGCCCAGCCCTACGTTTAAGATTATATTACTCTAGAAAACAGTCTTATAACAAAAGGTATAAGAAGTGTGTGGTGCCTCCTGGTTCTCTAGTTCTGTGAGAGAAGACTACGTTTTGTGCTGGCCAGGTGACTGCATCATGAGGTCAGTACCCATGTAGAAACTGGGAGTGTTTGAGAACCGGACCATAAGAGAGAGGAAGAGTGAATTACTTCACAAGAGAGTGGTTTGGTGCGTTTTTGTTTTTTATTTTTATTTTTGTGGGGGTGGGGTGTCGGGTTTTGATGACGCCATAGACAGAGCTTCACTTCCTGCAGCCTTTGGCGCTGTCAGCAGCAATCAGCACGCCATGGGAAGATGAACCCAAAGGGCCTCAGACTCTGGACACTACACAGGCCCTGTTACAGTAAAAATGCATTAAAAAAATAGAATGAATCATTCTTTTGGGTATTTATGAAACTCCAAACAACCAAGAGTTGCAGTGCCTACCAAGAAATATGTTTATATAAATATGGGTAAAAATATCCTTTGCATGCAGGGCCAAAAACATGCTGTTTTTTTTTTCCCTTCCCCATTGGCTCATTTAATGCTGTGTTTTAGTCTTGTAGTGAGCGTGGCTCTGTTAGCCACTTCTGCTGAATCAGGAATGGGCTGATGCAGCTTTTTCCAGTTTCAGTGATACAGACTTCGAAGCCACAGGTATCCAATCGGATAAAAGTGTTGAATTAAAAAGGCTCAACCCTTACTTTCCTAATTTTGCAAAATGAAAGGCAGCCAACACCTTTCCCCGCTCTTAGTCTCACTGTGAGTAAACACGTGTTGGGTGTGGAGTTGCGCTAACGAGCCACGTGATCAAAAATATTCTTAATCAAATTGACAACAACACATTATTGATATAACAATGGGATAAAAGCTTCCTAACGAGCATTTCGCTGTCCGTAACCAGAGTGAGCAAGAAAGAGATGCTACTCTGTGGTTAAGTCAGAAAATGTTGCAAATGTTTAAAGCTGTTGGCGTCACAGGCATGAAACCCCTCCGATATTCTGATACTTTGCTATTGCCTTTATCCATTCTGTGTTGGCTCTCCTGCTAGTAACAGTTCACTCCTTCATGGTAAATACAGAGCTCAGTATAGATAAATATAGAACTGAACTGAGCAGATCGGCCTGTTGTCGCAGACATCTGATGCAGTTTGAGTAAGGATGGCTGTGACATCAGGTCGGTTCATCCCAGCATTTCAGCAGCTCCTTCAGCAAGACTGTCTTACCTGTTTAGCTAAACTTGGCTTATATGAACCTTTCCCTGGATGCCTTTCCTGTCAGAGCCAAATATTGTCTTAAATTGAATGTTGGCTCTTTTTGCACCGCTATTTCTGGAATGCCCTGTATTAAGTCTCTAGCAGTGGGTGTACAGCTTCCAAGCAAGTTGTCATTTATCTTTAATGACCCCCAAAAGGGGGGCGCAGTGGCAGTGTTTAATACTATCCTGGGTTTCCCTAGGGATTTTTTTTTTTTTTTTTGTAGCAGTCGAGTAGAGTTTTCATCTCCAGTCCAATCCTGCAGTTCTGACTGCAGAATTGAACTTCCAGTTTTGTTTCTGTAGTTGCTGTTGCTTCATCAAGAAAGTACCAACTTCATGAGGTAGTTCTTTCAGACAATTCAAAAATTGTCATAGTGACGTGTACTGTTGTGGCTAGTATCAATTTTATATGTGTAGGAATAGGAACTAGTACTGATGATGATGCTCTTGTACAGTAATTCTGAAAAACAAAGGAGAGACAAAACCATAAAGGGCAGAAAAATCTACCACCAAAGAAAAGACCTACAGCGAATGTCTCTGTAGAGAAAAGGGGACTTTACTCACCCTGTTTAAAATTAACATCACATTCACGCTAAATTACAAAGAATATTGTAAGGGCTCTGCTGTATGTTATCCTTAAACATGCAGTGGTTCCTGGAACTAACTTTAGATGAAAAGCTCACCAGGCATTTTCCTATCGTGATGCTTTTGCTTTCATGTGTGTGTTAATAGCTGTCAACCTGGACCCCTCAGTGTTAGAAACCCCTTGCAGCAACCTGTAAAAGCTTTAGGAGTCTAACCCTGCCTTATGATCATGTCTCAGTGTGCACTACAGGTGTATTTTTAAGTGTGTTTGCACATAATATAATCCCTTTTTGTCTTAGGCAAATATTGTTTTTTTATGCCTTTTTAATTTCTGTTTCTTTTTAATATTTAGTGATTTGAAATGTGCCTAAACTGCCAGCAGTGAGCCCCGATTACAGGTCGTTTGAATGGAGCGCTGAGATGTCATTGGTGCTGCTGTGGGTCAAGCTTGAGCCCCTTAGGAATTTTAGATTTAAGGAAATGTGT
Organism: Andinoacara biseriatus; assembly: GCA_015108635.1. NCBI lineage: Eukaryota > Metazoa > Chordata > Actinopteri > Cichliformes > Cichlidae > Andinoacara > Andinoacara biseriatus. The sequence goes on along the minus strand of VUQJ01021719.1, from coordinate 4,628 downwards.
CCAATGTTTATAATGGGAGTAAACCCACCTCTTGAGTCTACATTACTACATACATTAGTAGGGAAACTGTCAGTTTTAGTTATTTTATGGGAAATTAAGTCTTCCTATTCTCTCTGTGTGACATTTATTTTTGCTTTACTTCCTTTAGAATCCAGCTTGTAAATCCCTATCAGATACATTTACATGGCTGCAAGAAAGATGCTTGTGCAGTACATTAACAGATGTATGCGATTCTCACTCTCACTCTGTCTTTCTTTCCAGACATTGTCTACAGGAGTGGTCCAGGTGTTCACAGCAGAGAGGAGCTCCAACTGGAACAAGAAATGCTGCGGGGTGGCCTGTTTGGTCAAAGACAACCCCCAACGATCCTACTTCATCAGGGTCTTTGACATCAGGGTACGTACATGCTAATGATTGCTTCTCATTGTGTTATCATTATTATAAATGGCACATACCAAGACTCAGTAGTCGGACAATATTTCAGCACTGGTTTACCACCAGCCAGTATTCATAAAGGCCTCATATTGTTTTATAACCACACAGCTGAAACTGCAGAATGTGTGCCACAGTAAAGCAAATAATTAGAAATGATTCAATGGCAAATATATCCCTTTGTCTCTAATAAGATCTGTAGCCTAAAAGTGCCGTTTTTATTTAATTACTCTACCTAATCCATGTGTTATTTATTCAGCTGTCCTTGTGTTTTTCCACAGGATGGGAAGGTGTTGTTTGAACAGGAGCTGTACCACAATTTTTACGTAAATGTCTCCAGACCGTACTTCATCACATTTGCAGGAGATGTAAGTTTTCTTTTCAGTTTCATATGTTAGTCTTTTTACTTGCCTTTCTTAACTTCTGTGTTCTTTGTCAGCACCACATTTAGTTGTGTGTGTGTGTGTGTGTGACCGCTTTATGAAAGCATTCCTTTTTGTTTTTATTTTTCATCTACTACTGAAAATTCAGCTGAAGGAAGAAGAGAGTTTTAAACTGTATTATCTGAAGTAACTAGTTTGTGCCACTCATACATTATAGGTGTTTATTGGTCACCCCACTGAAAACTGAAACTCAATGAGCTCAAATTGTCATCCGTATATTTGGAGATGATCAGAGGAGAGGCACTATAGTGAGCATCTACAGCCACCTGTAAAACATAGTGGAGGCTCTGTCATGGTTTATTTATTATTTATATGGGATCTTGTCAAAATTGATGGAGTCATGAATGCAGAACAGTACAGTGAGATTTTGTTCCACCATGCAGACAATCTAGAAAGAATCTGATTGGCAACAGCTTCATTTTTCAGCACAACAATGATTCCAAACACACTGCCAATGCAGTAAAAGCATACCTGGAAAAAAAGATTTAAGTGAAGTGAAAAAAAGAAGCATTTAAGTTTAGCGATCTCCTCCACTTCCACCAAAATCTGACTGACTTTCACTTAAAACCAGTTTATTTCTTCACATTCTCTTTTGTTATACTGTATGCAGAATTATTTTTATACATTATTTGTTTATATAGTTCTCTGCGACATTTCGGTTCATTTCTATGGGAAATTGTGATTTAACATGATCAAATTAAGTTACGAGCTAGGTCACAGAATGAATTAAACTAATATGTCAAGGTACCAGTGTATTGGTTTTCAAGCTTGTTAGAGCTAATCAAACGTTTTGCCTTATTTACTGTAGTTCTATGTATGCTTGTGTTTCAATCATTGTGCGCACCTATGAAAATATGAAGAAATGAGGGTGACTCAAAGCTTTTGCACAGTACTGTACTAATGCGGTGGTTCAGCTGTGTCTTTACTGGGACTGAGTATAATTTTTCCTCCCTGCACGTGGTTTGTGTTCCTGTGTACGGCTGGGTGAGCATTACAGCCCATGCACTAGCACACATATAATGGACTTAGAAAGTACAATTTGAACCTACTAAAACCATCAAGTTGCATTGAAAATTATATGTCCAGCTTTTGCTTCCTTATTTTTAAATGTACATGAAAACATTTCTGCATCAGTTGAAGTTTACCACAAAGCAGATTTCCTTCATCCTCATCTTCATTCAGTCCAGAAATTCTACAGGAAACCTGCCATGTGTGAGCCAACTTCCAGGTGTGCTCACCAAAAGGCACCACAGTGTGTGTTCCCTTCATTAAAACAACAGTACTCCAAATTTTAGCTCTGTGCCACATCCAAAGCTTTTCATGTGACAAGACGACTTTATTTATTGAACAAGCATCTTGCTGGTGGACACAGTGGATTAGACTCCAGCAGACCATGAGGTATGCAGGGCTGCTAAGACAGTTGCAGTAGACACGTCATGTGTTTGCAAACTCAGCTTATCCAGAGATATAGAGCGATCTAGTCAGGAAAAAAAAAATTCACAACCTGGTGGTATCAAAGGATTGGATGACTTTGGAAGGGAAGGGGGCGAGGGTTGCAAAATCATATTTATCACTTTTTTTTTTTTTTTAAAAAAATTTATTTGTT
>VUQJ01021704.1:60729-81059 GCA_015108635.1 Andinoacara biseriatus | reverse complement strand
AGCCGGGAAGGGGGGGGGGGGGGCGGTGGAGGGGGGGGGGGGGGGGGGGGGGGGGGGCAACGGGCCAATCACAAAGGAGTAACACATCAGTAATAATTACCCCAGAATAAATTACAGTCACAGAACAATTGTTAAAAGCAGAATTAGAAATCAACTGATCTAGCAGACTGATTTGACCCATGCATTTCATAAGGCATTAACCAAACATTTCTTACTGACATCGCACAGTATTATAATAGTGACTATACATACAATTGCTGATCTGAAAGAAATCTGCTTGTGTTTTCCAAAAAAAATAAAATAAAAAAAATCTTAGATTAACTGTATTCAAAAATCATATTCCTAAAACTATGATGCATTCTTTAAGGGAATTGGGAATGTCGAAGGGAGAGCAGATCGATGCCTGCAATCCCATTGTACCTATTGATCTGCACATGGGCGAATGAAATTGATTTTCTGAGGTAGACAATACAAGCATATTTCATTCTCCCGATGCAAAGCCATTCTAAGCAGGGGTAGTAGGGATAATTTGGTCCATTTGGACAGGCTCTGGTCTCTAGCCTCAGCCAAATGTATTGTGTCGGATGGGCTGACCCATCCATCATGCTCTCCTGCCTGTCTCAACACCATGGTACTTACACTGTCACTGGTGTGATACACCCACTCAGTGATGGATAGCAGACAACATGCACTATGACAAGATAGAGAGATCAGTCTGTACAGCTCACAGGCTTGTTGTTTCCACGCAGCTGGGGACGCGCCATTCATACACAGCCAGTTTATTTAATATCCCGGCTACTGTACGAGGCTCACGTGGACAATATCGCTCGACATGCATCATAAATGTTGCTTCCCTTACAGAGGTCTTATAATCTTCAAGTCCCCTTTGCAATATGATTACAGTAGCAACAGAGCCTAATCAAACGAGATACTCAAACATTTCATACATAATCGTCATTTTGTGCACTCATACGAAGAGGGTACAACAGTTCATGAGAAAAGGTAAATCCCAGTGACAAACATTAAGTTGTACCTTTCTTTTACTTTAAGTGTTAAGTGCTTATGGGTAATCAGCTCAACAGTCAATGAAATGATGTTCTTCAGATAGTCAGTCTGATCTAATAAGCAGATGTCTATCATAAATAAAATAAAATAAAATAAAAAAACTTCTGCAAAACTGAGTCTGTATGTATGAGATAGTATGCAGTGGGCCTTCAAAACAAGTCTGGAATCTGTTGGCCAGTGAGGTGAGTCAGGATCAGCAGTTTAGGGTGCCACTGTTCATCTTCCCATGAGCCTACTGGGCTCTGTCCAGAGGGATGGGAAACAGTGGGCCACAGGTTGGCCCAAAGAGTACTGCAGGGCAGATGCCTGCAGGACACCCAGAGCACTATAGTGTCCTGATGGCTACAGGGTAGAGCAGGGACATGTGTTCAGCACCCTTGATGGGCAGCTTGCGGCTGGAGTAGAAATGGATGATCTCAGGCACGCTTTCGAAAGGGCAGCTGTTTTGGCCCAGGATGTACTTGTTCTCCTTGGTCCGTGACAGCTTCATGTGCATGAAGCCCTGGCTGCTCCTGGAGACAGAGGAAGACAGAAGAGACAGACAGAAAAAAAAATGTTCAGATGCTGATTTTTTCAAAGATATAATGCTCACCATTGTAACTGTCTTAGCTTAGGTTGTCATGATAAAAAGAATACATCCTCTGTCATTGCTAAGTTTTTACATATCAGGATATAATAAAAATATCTAGTCCTTATCAGGTCTTAAATTTGGGTAAATATAACATGCGATGGCCCTGCGACAAATTGGCAACCTGTCATGGGGGTACGCCGCCTCTCGCCCTATGCCAGTTGGAATAGGCTCCACCCACTCCCTGCAATCCTGAATTGGATAAGCGGAAGAAAATGGATGGATGGGTCGATAACATGAAATGAACAACATAACACTATGTCATTCATTTAACAAAAACTAACAGAAAAAAAAAAACAAAAAAAAAAACTAACAAACTGCAGAAGCAGCGTGTCAAAAATGACATAAACCTCATGATTCAGCTGCTGGTAGAACCACTGTTAGTTGTTCCAACGTATTGCTGCTATTTTCTGCTCGACTTTATCAGATAACAGAATGTCAAACAGTCTCACATCGTTGTAGGAATTTTGTCCACACGTCTTTACAATGTTGCTTCAGTTCAATGAAGTTTGCATTCCTTTATGCACATCCCTCTAAAGGTCCCACCACAGCACTTCATTCAGATTGAGGTCTGGACTTTGAATGGGTCATTGTAACATCTTGCTTCTTTTTCAGCCATTGTGCTGTAGTTTTGCAGGTGAGGTTGGAATCATTGTCCTGTTGCAAGACTCAGTTTTGTCCAAGCTTTAACTGTCAGACAGATGGCCTCACATTTGACTCAAGACTATTTTGGTATACAGAGGAGTTCATGGTCAACTCAGTGACTGCAAGGTGCTCAGGTCCTGTGGCTGCAACACAAGCCCAAATCATCACCTCTGCACCACTGTGCTTTAGGTGTTTGTGCTCATATGCTGTGTTTAGTTTTAGCCAAATGTGGTGCTGTGCATTATGGGCCAAACATCTCAAATTTGGTCTCATCTGTGCAAAGGACACTGTTCCAGGAGTCATGTAGTTTGTTCAGATGCATCTTTGCAAACCTAAGCTGTGCTGCCATGTTCTTTTTAGAGAGAAGAGGCATTCCCCTGGCAACCCTCCCAAACAAGTCATACTTGTTCAGGCTTTTTCTAATTGCACAGTCATGAACATGATAACTTAGGTCTGTAGAGACTGAGCTTGTTTTCAGTTTCTCAGCATTATATGATCTTACCTTGGGGGAAATTTGCTGGGATGTCAACTCGAGAATATTGGCAAATGAATGTTTTCCACTTGTGAATAATCTTTCTCCCTGTACAGTAATGACATTGTTCGAAAAAGGCCCCGTAACCCTTCCCAGATTGATGGGCAGCAGCAATTGTTTCGTTTAGGGCCATTGCTGATGTCTTTCCTCTTTGGCATTGTCTTAATAAACACTGGAACACCGTAAACCTGCAAACTGCCAAAACCTCAGCTGTGGGTGGTCAGACTCGCTCATGATCAGTTGATTGTGTGCATTTGAGCGTCTGGCTGCTACTTACACTTTTAATTCTTTACCCTTTTATTGACTTTAGTAAGATTATTTTTATTATGCACTAATACATGAAATCTTTATGAATAAATAATTTTATTGCTTTGGCCCAACTCCCTGTATTTTTGGGACAAAGGGACCTTCTTTGCTTTAGGCTCCGCAATTCATCCTAAAGGGATTTCATGATAGGCCGTTCAACTGATGTAGAGACATTTTACTCAAAATTACAAATGATGCTAATTTAACTAGCCAATTTTTAATGTCTTGAATAGCTGTTGAGAAATATCAGTATGAACCAAAGTGATGTACTGACCAGATTTTGCCATCCCTAGAGTCACACCATTAGCATGACTTAAAATAAAGAAGAAAAAAAAGAGGCAAGAAGTAAGTCGGTAAGCCTGACTCTATGGGACTCCCAACAGATCGCCCCTTTTTGTCAGCTCCCTGTCGTTTACTCCAGCAGTAGTTGTTCCCTACAGTATGTGACAGTGTTCTGAAAGCTGGATTACCTCTGATAACTTTGGAGCCAACTGGGGAAAGGGACTAAAAGGCAGGTTGCTTAAGGTGCTGGGATTCACATGCAGCGCATAAAGATGAGGCTAATGAACCCCCAGGATAAATCACTTAAGCTACAGCAATAAATGCACAGCAAATTAAAAGCTCCCTGTGTGTTCCAAGGAGCCTTCGATCAATACATTTTACAGCTTGCCAGTAATCTTCTGCTTTAAAAAAGAAAATTACTTTCTTTTGACTTGGGAAGCGATGCAGCAGTAACCTTTAGTGAGTAAGTGATACAAAACTAATGCTCACTACAGGCCTGTTCTATAAATATACTGTTTTGGTAGTTTGACTTTACAAATACATTAGCATAATAGCGTTTTCAAACAGCAGCTAATGCTTCTAGCAGGTTATGATCGCTTTAGGCTTAAATACAGTTCACTGACATTATAACCTGTCCTCAAAATAATGTGCACTAGCACTTTCAAGCTCACTAAACTCTCACCTACATGCTTTCCCTTAAAAAAAAAAACAAAAAAAAAACTCCTGTGCAAAAGTTACGAGGAGATAGGTTTTCCCCAATTTAAATAAGCTTTAAAGGGATTTATTTCATCTACACAACTGCATTCTGTGTGCGCCAAAGTTGTTATTGAACAGGGCTGTTGTGAAAAGTGTGCAAATGCAGGCTTAGTTATAGCTAGTGTGGAGATTCTCTAACAGCGGCAGCCAGGAGGCACTGAATGCACAAAGGTCAAGGCTATTGATGAGGCTGACAACTCATTTATGTGTCAGGCAGACACATTTAGCAACTAAAGATATGTGTTTATATGTGATATGTGTTTCCACTGTAAATGTATGCATATTTTTGTAGTTATGCCCATTATCTGTGATGAACAGGAGCGAGTACTTGGCTTTAGCCACCTGAAATGAAAGTCCTTTCTTTACTTATCTGTTACTTGCATGTGTGAAGCTGGTAGATGTGTTTTCTCCCTGATACACAGAGAAAAAAAACAGAACAAAGATAGCACTGAGGTGATGGATATATATGTAGTATGTGCGTACATTTAAGCAGAGATTTTCCTTTATTTTTATACATGAGCAAATCCTGCTATTAGGATTAGCATGACTGTAAATATTAGTATGAATATTCAAAATAATTTAAAGCTATTTCAAATGTTTTTATGTACAAGAACCGAAGTAAAAAGCTGCAGGGTTAAGCCATAAAACCGAAGTGTACACGAGTGCCACCTCTCCATTATCGTGCACATTTCCAAATTTCTGTTGCCACAGGTCTCAAAAATGCTATCATTCTGCAAATGGTCCTATCAGAGCTCATTAAAAAAAAAAATCTTTCCTGCAAAGTGCATTTGATGAATCTTCACATGGAGCACTGGGAGAAAGGTGTTAGGTTACACAGAGGCACACTTAAAAAGGCAAACACATCAATAGCATCATTTTTAGATTCCCAGCTGATTTTTCCAGTCAGTGCTCAGAGCTGCTTATTATGTTACAGTCCTGGAGAGACAGAAACCAGGACAACAGAGCAACAGAGCACCACAGCAGTGTTGCTGATAAAATGAATATGGGGCTATTTTTGAAAAGACAGGCCATTGTGGTGTTATCATATCAGTGTGTTTGCGGACTTATATTTGTCTAATCAGGATTAATCTGACTGGGGAGGTCTGCTGTCTTGTTTATTGAGGTTTATGACTTTGATTTTAACCGAGTACCACTCAGAGCAGGAACAGCCTGACAGCAATCACAGCTTATCTTCACCTTCCACATATTGGATTGCTTCATGATTGATACTCTGTGTTATGAATCTAAGGCAGCAGAAAACCCCCAAAAACAAAGTAATCTGCCAACACGTTAATGAACCATGGCATAAAGCATGGCCCCTTTAAGCATTTCTGGGCATCACATGTCATATATCCCCATTATTTTATACTAGCACATACTGAATGACCCTCCCTGCGATGATCCCATTAAAAACACTAAAGTGGGTAAGGTGGGTGGCAGACAAACCAACATGCAAACAAAATATTTTCTTTTTAAACTCTTGACATAAATTTGAAAAGGGTGAGGCCAGATTTAGTTTTGTGCTCTGTGAAGTCATTTGTCTAATATGTGTCACAAAATATGAACCTGATCTTCTGCATCTAAAAATGTTTTTTAAAAAAGTGTCTTTGGAGGTTTTGCAGAAGCAAGGACTTGTTGGTGTGTTATTTCAGTTTAACATATAGTCACCCCTTCTGGGCTTTTGCATCAAACAGTTTTTGGGCTCTATTTCCTTTTTTCACTAACAATGCCCCCGCTCAGCCAGCGGAAACGTGCTTTGCAGAGCTCATGACGTAAGAAATTGAACGAGACTGAACTCTGAGTGCCCTGCGAAGGCTTTAATATGTTTCAAATATCAAAAAGGGGTTCGCTCTACTGAGAGCAAAGGAAAGGAGCAGGTGGGGGGGAAGGTGAACATAAAAAAAGGGTTTAGGAGGGCAAAGCAGACAAAAAATGCTTTCCGTAAGGCCAGAGGACTCTTGAGGCAGGAGGTCTCAGCGACGTCTGTCTTTATCAATAATGCAATACACATATGTGGCACCTCGCGGCCTCATACATTTTTTAACAACCTCAGACATGAAGGATCTTCACCTTGGGCTTTCACTCATTTTCTGTGGCAGCAGGGGAGACGGGCGTGAGTGAGGAGGCTGAACCTGGAGTCATAGCTGACTGCAAGGTATCGGCACCTGCCATTTCTACAAATCAGCACGACGATCATTTTCTAGGCTTCATCTGACTTACATCAAGGGCACACGATTCTGTAACCCAAGTACTGAGTCTCACACACACACACACACACACACACACACACACACACACAGAAGCAGAACTCTACAAGAAACTAATTTTTATGCCGTTTTTTTTCCTTTCACTGAAGGTGTCTTCCCTATTCAGCAAGCAAATGTCAATTATGAATCTGCTGTTATTTGAGCCCATCAATTCAAAAATATGAGAAAAGTCTAACTCCCAAGATGTTCAGTTGCCTACAACTTGTAGATCTTCTATCATTAAAACCAGCTCCATCAACAGGGTGTGGAACAACATAGGAAAGCAGTTTCCAGAGATACTGGCAAACCACAGCCACCTCTGGGCAACATTAAACCTTATTCTATTCATGGTCCCAAAAATCTGTAAAGTCAGGCCTGGAGCCAACTATCTAACAGACAGAGGAAAAGTCTTTCTGCTGACCTAAAGTGCTCTCTACCTTATGCAATAATTCTCACTAAATCACAGAGAGTAAAAATCTGCACCAACAGTAACAATCTTGTTGGCATGGCCTTTCTCCTCTTCATCTTTTCAGGCTGACAAACAGCTATTAGAAGGTTTCACAGAAGCCATCCAACAATTAGCTTTTGTCTCAAAAGAGTAACGATCAGTACCAACAGATCAGGAGGACCCAACCTCATGAAAATGCTTTACAAACTGCACTCTGATAGTACAGGCCATTATTAAGGGTCATCTGGACAGCTTTTAAATGTGATTAAGTGTGGATTAGTAGAATAGTACCATTACTGAACTGGATAGATAGATAGATAGATACTTTATTGATCTCGCAATGGACATTTAAAAAAAAAAAATGCAAAACTACAAGGTTAAAATATGTTTTAATCTCACACCATTAAATACAACTTTACTGACCACTGCTCTTATCATGGCCTGGCTGTGTTCAGAGCAGAAAAAAAGAAAGAAAAAGAAACTCAAGCAAACAAGTTTCAGTGGTTCTCCAGTGCCTCCAGGTCTTCCTCATTCCCCATCCTCACGCAGATAATCTAACAATCAGCGATTTCATTACGGGAGGTAACCCCACCGCCATTAGACAGTCTCTTTTTAAACACAGCCGAGTGATGGATGGATTAATACTCTCAAGCCCTGCACAAGATATTTGCAACATTTCCATCCTTCAAATTTTTTTTTTTTTTTTGGGGCGGGTTTGATTAGAGGGGCATTTATCAAACTTGCTCTCTCAATCAGTACTCCCCACATCATCATCATGCTGCAGAAAAAACATTCACTTTTCAGTTTAATTAAAAAAAAAAAAACAACAACAACAAAAATCCAGACTAATTTATGTTTCTAGGCCACACATTTAGGTTTGCACTTTACAGCCATCAATTTGGATCCCCTGTTGATATCTCTAGTGCTCTTAGCATTCTTGAGTACTAAATGATGTATTTCCTGTTGTTTAAACTGACATTATTATATATTCCTTCCAAGGAAAACTCCTTTGGCCTTAATTTCTCAGTAACGTCACATTAGGCTATTATGTGTGGCAGCCTTTCATCTCCTTTTCTGTATTGCATTTAGGACAAATATTGTGCAATTAAATGTTTTTTCTTCTTCTTTTTTTTTTAAGCTTATACTTGATGATACAGGAACCTACATCTTTGTGACATGTTTGCGACATGTCTGCATTTTAAAATGTTTTAAAATATTCCACTATTCAGACAAATATTTTCCATGGTTTGCAGTCATCCAAAAACCAGTGTACCAGGTCAGCATCCTAACTGCGAGCAAGTCTTTTTTTTTTTCTTTCTCAGTCAGCCAGGCAGAAAAAGAAGCAGTCTTACAGACGATCAGGCAATGAGACAGGGAGTTAGACAGGCAGTCAGCTAGGGTAGCATCAAGAGAATTGGAGGAGCAGCAAGCAGAATTATTATCTTTCTCTTCCAAGTTATATAAGCCTCCAGCAGGATGAGCTTCACTCTAAGAACAAAGGCTAATCTCTTTACATATTGTGGTTTGATTTCATCTGATGGTTGTCACACGGTTGCAGAGATTTTTCTAAATGTCATGTGGTTGAGCCTTGGTTGTAATGTTTAATGGAGCATCTATAAAGTCAATGTGAAAGGATTTGTTACTGAAGCCAGTTAATCACAGTTGTTTTTTGGAAAGCTTTCAGGCTGTTGGATATTTCTGATTCTGTTTCTGACGCTGTAGACATGACACCTGGTAGCAACGATCATCAAAACAAACCCAGCAAAGCTCCACATTCCCATCAAAGTGACGAGATGGGACTGCACTGCAGGACTCGACACTAAAGCGACCTCTTCCAAATGTCAGACTAGACGTAACAATTCAGAGCGGCTTCTTTGAACCCTCTGCTGGACGCGGCAGGGATCGAGGTCAACGATAAAAGTGCACCATTAACCAAGTTGTGGGCACATCAGCAAATCGAGGAGCCGATTCTGTCAGAGGGGTTACCGAGCGGAGGTGGAGGACGAGCCACGGGCAAGAAGTACAGCAGGTGGGGGATCGAGGTCTGAAGGGTGAAAGTTATTACCATACAGAAAAGGAAGAGTCAGCAGGTATACCCGCACCTCGACAGGAACAATGTTACACAAGCCTGTGTGTACTCTGCCACTAAGTAAGTGTAGCTACTATGACAGGTCATGCTGGTCTATGAGTGTGTGTGCTGAAAATAAATTCAGCCCACTTGGAAAGATACTTAAATCTCTAACACTGTTTTGTCACAACAGGCAAAACAGCACTGAGTGTTTGGAGTTACATCAAGGCTGCCAGCTGAAACTGTGCAACTGATAATACTGTTTGTGGATGGTCATTTAGGTGATGAGAGCGCTGTTCTTACTTAAGGGAGAGAGAGTAGTCGTTCTTGCTGGTCTCGCTGTTTCTCACAAGATAGCTGGCCTCCTTACACAGCCTAAGAAGAGACTCCGCATCAGTTCGGCTGATGGCTCCATGGTACCAGCTACAGTAAACATTAGAAAATTGGGATGAGAAAGCAGAAAGAATAAAGGAATTGTAAGTATAGGGATTACAGAACAAAGAGTCAAAGCAGCTCAAGAACAAAAAAAAAAAAAGGACCAAAAGGAAGAATCTGAAATGAAATTCAATCATAACAAAGCAACACCGAGATTCGACTCACAACTGGCTTTCCAGCGGCATTTTGGGGTCGATCCGTTCCCCGAGAGAGGAGCTAGAGTGGTCCAGTGAAGTCATTTTGGTGTTGACCAGACAGCCACTGGAATGTCGCTGCAGCGGGCGAGTTTTCCCCTCCTTGGTGGGTGACATTCGAGACTTCTCCACACCATCAAACTGGACTGTGATAAGAGGAAAAAAAATCCATTCTGAAAGGGTATTTTTGATCGTTCAAAATGTCTCAATAAAAATAACCTGTAAACACACTTGAACTACACTTCAGATTAAGGCCACTTGGAAAAGCTATTGTGCTTAATGGGAAATAGATCTTTGTAAAAGTTATAACATCAATGGTCTCACCTGCATCTAAACTAGAACTAGATTATTGTAAAGCGTGAGAACCAAAATCCAGACTGTGCTTTTACCAACTTTCACACATACGCACACACAGAGCCACTATGTGCAACTCATCCAACTGAAGGACATGTACACAGGGTAGAAGAGATATCAATCCCACTTGGTTGTGTACACATTCCAGCAAGACAAAATACACACACATGCAAACTTCCCCCAAAACAAGCCCATATGCTCATAAAGAGCTCCATGTATACAACAATATGGCTCACCATTTTCACTCTTTAAGTACACGCAAAGGTGCACACACTGTAATGCATGCCCAAATCCAACACGCAGTTCTGCAAGTTAAACATTGAGCTTTTCAAACTCTCATGGCCAGCTGTGGACATGACGAGCTCTCTTGGCAGCCTCACAGGGAAGTGTTTGATGGTGTTTGGGGGCTTAAAGTGACCTGTGCACATGACATGAAATGCCAGGGGCCATGGAGCAACTTCACAACCGATCAGCACACAGAAGATAATGTGCTCAAGGACAAATTAAATGTAAATATACACGTGTGGGAAACGGTTGCCCAAGCTAAAAGAATAAAAGGCCGGACAGTGGAGGCAGGAGCAGCCATGGGCAGCTCTGTTTCTGTGTTTGAGCCAGTTTTCCCTCAGTCATCCATCACTGTACTTTATGTCAAAACACCTAAAGCTTTTGTAAAAAAAAAAAACTATTTAAAGCTCCTGACACGCTTTTCAAACAATAATAGAGGGGCTGCCTCCTGCATCAACCGTATGACAAGCTTTGCCTGGTTATTGTTGCCTGCTTCTATACGGATAAAGACCAACAAATCAAAGGCGATTTTTTTTGACGGAAGTGGATAATGTAGTATGAAACTCACATCTACCAAGCAGCATCCATCTTTGCTGCTCGCTGTCACTAATGGCCAGTCTTGCATCTAGTGTTTAATTACCATGAACATGGCAGACACTGTACACAGAGACAGGCAGTGTGATCTTAACAACATGTCTACATCTGTCTAGACTCTGCATTCCAGTCAGAGGATAGCATTACACTTTACAGATTGTGAGCTCGCCAAGTGCCTCTGTATCACACCGAGTGGAAGGGCTGACACTTTAAATCAATCCCACAGTACTTAGTACAAGTAGTTTACTTGAGTATTTAGATGTTGTGCCATTTTACTGCACCTCACTGACACTTCAGATAGAACTAATGCATGTTTTTCTATAGAACCTGCTACCTTTCAGAATGAGATTTCAGATTACAAAACTGCAATCAAATGATACAGTGTTCCCGTTCAAAAAAAAAAAAAAAAAAAGAGTGGTTAGTGGAAAAATGTCCCAAAATTAAATGTGTCCAAATGTTAAATAACCCATTCATTTAAAGACCTTTTGGATTTATGTGGTTAGGCTGGGAACCCCAAGATAAAACAACCAAGAATAACAATTGTTACTAATTACTAATGCAAGCACATCTTTTAATTACTAGTAATTAAAACAAGTGCCACTTCAACTCACAGTGAAATACTGCTCATTAACTCTGGATACCTGAAGAGATTCTTGTAATGGAGTATTTTCGCAACACTGTAGTTGTAGTACTTTCTGCTAAAATAGAGGAGCTGAGTATTTTTTCAAATACTGCCTATGACTATGACAGATTACAGTTGTTTCAGCTCTGACCACTAGGGGCTCCCCTTAACCTCTACACTCCATTTGAGGTTGAACTCGTTGGCCTTGGGCTTACTGATGCATTCCCCTAAACATAAACTCATGGAAATGATTATTTCGAATGACTCGGGCTGTTATCTTGGCCTCTGCACATTTGTTCGTTAAAGGCCGACAGTGGAGTCTTAAAATGACAGCAAAATTGTACTATTGCATGACAGCTGGGTAAATTCTGGGTCTAACTCTTGGAAGAGTATAAGTTGCAGATACATGTCCTCAGGGTCTGATGCTCCTACTATAAGCATTATATTCATACAGTCCATTCAAATTACATGTCGAATTCTTGCAATATGATCTAAGTCAGATGAATGTACGGTATATGTGTAAGGGTGAGAAATAGCGTTTCCATGGAAACTGACCAAGGGGACATGGAAGATGCATGTTTGCTTCGTTCAGCTCCTGTCAATGCTGACAGATCACAACATGAACATGGAGCCAATTGCTTCCCCTCCATTGCCTTTGATTTCTTTCTGTTTGCATATGTCCAGCCCTTCCTCTACCTTCTCTTATATCGCTCTGGCCCAATCTCTCTAACGCTGTCTTTTATCCCTGAGCTCTCTTGCTTCTCAGGGATAGAAAAAGATAGGAGAAAATGGACTGTGGAGGAACGTCTCCACAGGAAAAAAAATAGTTTTGATTTGTTATCGTCACTGTTTCTGATGGTCCCACTGCAGGGCAGGTTGTCACTGATTATGCCTCCTGCTACAACAAAACCCTTAAACCATCCACTTACATTTCATGGCCATATCGAGAATGTGCTGTAAACATGATACTATCATCTTTTCACGGATTCGTGATGCAAACATAAGAAGCTGGAAAAGGTATCAGATATTGTGGGTTAAGGATAAATGTTGTAATCTTGGCTTTTCCCTACGCAGTCCATCTCTGAATTGTATCTACCTCAACCATGTGCTTGACCTCAGCTCTTCACATTTACCATTCTCTCCTTTCCCACACTTGTCCCTCCTGTTGCCCAGACCTAACAATCAGTGATTTATTTGATCTTGATTAAACTGTTTTTTTTTCCTCCACTACCAAGAAAGGGTGCATTGAGTGGTTATTCTTAGTGTAGCTCACCCCATCAACCTTTCTTGTCAAAGTAGAGACTTCACCAGAGGCAGAGTGCAATGCTCTACAAGGAGAGTATTACCCTGAAGAAAGAGCCTCCAAACTAAACAAAAGCCATCATTTTATTTGCTCGAGAGTGAATGGACTCGTGTCTGCTTTGTTTGCTGGCCGTCTCGCCATCACCACTTCGAAAGGGATGTAGAGTTATGTTTTAAGGCAGAAAATCAGTGTGAGTGAAGCAAACCAATTCCCCTCTCTCACTCTCCAGAGCGCACAGTTCGAGACATGGACGACAGGAGATTGACGAGTGGATTGGCCCACGGGGGAACAAAAGCCGTAAGAGGGAACTTAAGAGGGACGAGGGGGTGAAAACACTCACATCCACACTCTAACACACATTTCTTAAAATAAACACATAAAGGCACATGGGCAACTGTGTGCGCTATCAGAATTGTTGCTTGTAAAGCGCTGCAAATGGAATCCGTGCATCAGATTGAACTGTCAGTCAGATAGTGATGGATGGCTGAAAGACCTGTCCCCTTCAGACACACAGCTTCCTTTAGAGACAACTATAATAAATAATAAAAAAATAAACAGAAACAGAGACACAGAGAAGAGGGATGGGGTAAGAGTGTGCATGATAGAGCAAGCTGATTGGCTAAGGCACAGATTAAAAAGAAATGTCAAAAGGACATTTCCACGATTACGGACCACGAGATAAAGCACTGCAATATAATACAGCGCAGCAGAGCAAGGCATCAATTTAACAACATTAAAAGGAATCACTATAAAATGGAAATCAAAATGAAAACGAAAAGAAACACCCAAAAAATGTAGCGACATCAGTCACTGAAGACTCACAACAGTTCAACTTCTACTATTGCCTCCTCTTCCCCCCTCTGTGCAGGTTTCTCTAATTAAGCCGGCTAATTAATTCTCATTTACTAATGATACTCCTATCAGAAAGGATGACTAGTCTGAAGGGCAAAGTGTTTCAGCGACTGCTGTATTGTGAGGTGAAAATTAAGTTTTCCAGCTAGGACTTGTGAAATGATTAACAGGTCTGCAGCTCATTAGAATGCTCTACACACTAAAAGTAGTGCTCAACCTTTACGCCAATATTAATTATATGCATCGGAAACTAAAATAATAATTTTCTGGATGGCTTTTATAATACTCTATTTAGAGCCCCACTGCTGCTGCTGAAGCTATAAGCTTAATCTCTGATGATTCCACCATCTAGGAATAAGCTCTGTTCTTTTATATAAATTTCAAAATGAAACTCTAAATTAGGTTTTTCCAAGACAAAGGAGCGGCCCCACCAAGTTTCAGCTAGACAGTCTATTTAAAATTAAATTTAGATATCTTTTAATTACTTTGTTTCCGGAGATTAAGAGAAAAAGAAGGTAACAGAAATGCTTCAAAGTACATATAATTAATTCATGTTAAAACAATGGCAGAAACTTCTTTATATCCAGACAAAAATGCCTTCCATTAATATGCAGATGTAATATCTGCACCGCTCATCTGCATTTCAGGTTTGGTAATGAGGTGCAAGCATTTTACCTAAACTGTAATGGATATTTTTTTTTAAATATACTCCATATATTAGGACAAAACAACTGCCCTTTGTAAATCCTTTATAGATCTTTGGTCAGTCTGGTGTATGTAACAGATGACTAATGTCTTGATGTGTGACTGAACGTCTTGTCTGTACGCTGAGGTCAAGTGAGTGCGTTGTAACTGTATTCACAAGGGTTGTGGAGGCCATCAATCCCCCCTCCCCATGTCTGCCATATGGACCCCTAACCCCTAAAGATGTAGACTTGGGCCTTACTGGCTGAGACAGAGAGGGGGATCACTTTACAGCTGGACGCCAATCTCAAACTCACTCACATCACCGAAAGAACCAGAACCTCTCTCATGGATTTATGGGCATAAATCAACTCCTCGCCTTGTCCTCGCCTACAACACACATTGGTGTCCTCTTACATGGCCTCGCTCAGTCTTTCCACTCTGCTAGGGGAAATCCCATTCCTGAAATTAGTTCTGCTACATGTCCTTCTTTTCTCCGGATAATGACAGCAGACAGAGTGTAAGTGTGTGAAAGAGTGTCAGAAATAAAATAATGGCTCTCTCGGTTAAAAATAGGTCAATTACTTGACCACTGCGTCCAGTGAAAAAGGTAAATACGGCAATAAGTCAAGAGCTGAATTTGCCTCCAATGAGTTTGATTTCCTAATTTGTGCAAGCCACTTGTAGAGAACAGCAGGCCAGAGGGACATCTGGGATGGTTATGAGTATGTTGACAAGAGGAAATGGGGGTCGCAACGAACGGCAATTATGCATGCAGAAGGCAGTTCAACACAATTAAAACTAATGAGGCTTCAGTCTAAGACCTGCAAAAGAGTTGGTGATTTTCTGCCACATGTATTCCAGATGGAAAAGAGCAGTCATTACAGAGCTAATACCTAGCGTCAGATTTTTTAGTACTTTTCACATATGGTAACTCTTTCAGTAAGGCATCACTGACCGGAAAATTTAGGACAAACATCATCATATACTGCAGTAGCAGATTAATCATAAATGGTTCGAAGAACCAAAATACATGCTATGTAATACATCATGCTTTCCTTGATTATGGATGGATGGGTGGGTGGATGGATGTATGGATGGATGGATCAACAGGGACTAGGGAGAGGGACTGGAGTGGCAGGGTAACTGATGGGAAAGATGCCGGATAATGTGAACACCAACACCCACCATGGTGGTGCTGGTCACAGCTCGTCTGTCCTGGCGAGGGCTGAGCTGTCTGGGAAGGAGACTCTAGCTCCTCCACTGGGGGAGGGCTGGTGTTGAGTTGGCCGACTGGAGGGGGCCATGGTAGGTCCTTGATCACTTTAATCTCTACTGCAAGCGTCACCAGAGGAGAGAATGGAGGCGAGGAGAGGATAGCAACAAGAAGCATAAAAAAGGGAAGTAAGTGAAGAAAGGGAAGTAATGACAGTAAATAGAAGAAAAAGACAAAAAGTACAAGTGAGAAATATTGTGGATAAGAGCAGGAGAGCTGGTTTATACTGTGATCCAAGAATCAGAAGCAGCTGTGGGCTAGAAAAGGAAGGAATACCAGAGGACTGAAAAGGAAGAAAAGTTAGCTCTAAATGTAGGGCTGGATTTTATATCCGCTTCCACTCTTATACGGAGTTGGATACCCAGATTGCTGAGAGGGCCTGAAAGTTACAAAGGGGATGTGAAAGTTTTTGTATTCAATAAGCAAACTTAATACTGCACTCAGATTCAGCCAATAACTACAGTCTTACCTTGGGAGAGATATACTAAATACATGGCAATGCAAAGTTCTTAATCCCAGGTTCTTCAAGCTCTAATGCACAATACAGTGTATAATATCCTTTAATAAAATTCAGGCCCAAATAATACAATACTGTGATTTTAATGAGCTGACTATAAAATATGAACCTGCCTTAAGCTAAATAATTTCAGCATAGATGATCAGTGACACAGTACAGCAGCATACACGCTATTATTACTCGTGGTCCAGTGTTTTATGAAAGAACATAGGCTTCTATATTAAGATAAACCAGAATGCAGACCATAAAATCTATATAATAATATCTGCAGCTGAAATGCAGGCACTAGCTTTGCCCCTAATATAACGCATGCCTGATGCAGCCAGGACATTACCAGGCTAATCAAGCACTCTTGCAGCAGCACATCTGTTTCCAACATAGGGCCACTTTTTAAATAGCCAAGGATAATTAATAAATGAGACAGAGAGAGGAATGTTTTTCTTCATATAAGAGAAAGCCGGTGTTTGAAGCCAAGGCTAATAAATAAATGTAGTCCAGCGGTAATAGCTTTGGTGTGCTATTCGTTTCTCAGGAGATTGTGTTATCTGTGCTTAGATTCTTGTTTTACAAAGGCCTCAGAAGAGATCTTTGTGCCACGCAAACCACAATGATTGAGCAGAGTCTCACCATGGTCACTGTCCATGGTGCTGGAGATTTTATTCCAGTGATGAAAGTACTGTAAAAGAACGGAATTTGAATGTGGAGCTACTATTGGTATTCATACATTTCAAAGCAAATCCAAGGACATCAAAACTATTAACAGTTTCCTTTAAGGGCTTACAAGAGGAAGCAAAAGGAATAACAATAATAATATGGTAGTCATCTGATAAAATAACCTCCATCATCTCATCTTCTTTATCAAAATCAAACACACTCAATGAATAAACTAAGGCTAACATAGGGAACAACACTGGCAACAAACTCCATCTAAATACTAATATACTACAAATGATCTGCCATCAGTCACGTAAAGGGAACAACAGAATCGTTAAGACTCCGGAATAACATGGACAAATAGCAGGAGAATAGACAGGTTGATGTAAATCAGATATACTATTAATTCTGGTGTGCAGACTGGTTTTTAGTGGGAAGATGAACATAATGTTATGAACCCATCTTCCACCCTGAAAGGAATTGAACCATGGTGGTGGTACAGGACATGTTAATGAGAAGCAATATCTGCAAGCTAGATGAAGGGGAGACTGGAGAATATTCAATCCGACAAGCAATTAAATAGCTGGGCCTGGGGTGTCAGGGGGCTAATCTAGAAAAAGGTGGCTGGAAGGAGGAGCTGCTTGCTGTCTATCCTGATGGGAGAGGTGTAGGCTGGTGGAGGAGTGGATACCGAAGGTCGAAAACTCTGCAAGATAATATAACTTCCTCTACTTTGGGGTGAAGTAGGGGACTCTCTTCCTATGAGATTAAAAGCCTAATACTCATTTCACATTGCAGATTAGCGTGTAATTGTTTGGGGAGCAGAAGGCTGCCTCCACTCTGCAGCCTCAATGTGGGGACGAGGAGATGATTTTAGCGAGCGTGGCTTGGACTCGCTTGGTTGCACAGCTGAATAACAGCATTTAGCACAGTGAAAATTAAGGAAAACTGATTCTATACTCAGGGATTTGGGTGCGTGTTTTTAACCCTGGGTGCCTCACCTTGTGAAGCATTTTAAAGTATTGTTACTCCTAAGGCTGCCACTGACTTCAGATGTCATGCTGCTGCACAGACGAGTGCATCTTTACACTGCATAGACAAATTTATATTCAGGACCGAGGTGACAGCAGCAGTTTAGCTGATTTACACATGGACCTGAAAACTCACTACACTGCAACCAACATTTACACATATCACACTGCCCTCAACCAATACACATCTGTTTACAGCTAATGCAGATTTGGACCCATTATCAGGTCTGTGGGTGATACATTGTAGTCTGCATGAGTAACAGGTTAAGTGCATCAAAGACTGCACATGCATATCAAGTAGGAAACGTAAACCGCACTTACTCACAATGTGTATTTTGTCAATTAGACATTATATATGTTTGTAAATCTAGTCATATTTCTATAGCACCTCTACAAATAGAAAGACAGAAATAATTCAGACCTCAATTAATATTTCTGAAGGGGGACGTGAATACATCCAATCCTTTTCTGTCATCTAATCTGATTGCAGTTGGATCATTATGCCATTTCTCACCTGGATAATCCTCATTCAATATTTGCACACACCTTCTCCTGTTGACGTAAAAGCCAGGCTAATAACTATTTGGAACTCACAAAGCATCTGCCGCTCAAAAGTGGCCATGGTAATGGAGACAACAGCAAAAAGCTTCATGTCTCCACCCCTCTGTTTTCCTCGTTTCTGATATGTAGTTTGTGTCTGTGTTAAAAGTGTAGAAAAACAATAAAAAAAAAAAAATCCAAAATGGATAAGCATCTTTTCTAAGCTGCGTTTTCCTTCCCTTTGTTCTTCTAGGAGCCCGTCTTTTTTAAAGCCAGGTATTTGTTTACCCAGGCTTTTCATTAGCCCATGGCACTTCATCACTGTAAACAGTGCAGCACCATAAATCACCAGCTATGCTTGTTTTCCACCAATGCTGTTTAATTTAGTTCTGCTTAATTTGGCTGGCTAATTGCATGCATATTCAAAACAAGCTGGAGTATTGCGATGTTTATGCCGCACATTATGAGCGGAAGAGCTCGAAACACAAAAACCAGCCTCTTCTGAAGACGTGTTTGTTCCATCTGCACTCAAATCATTACAGATAACAACTGTGTAATGCTCCGGGGGAACTGAAATGCCACCTCATAATTTTTCCGCATACTGTGTCCATCACATTATATAGTCCAGCTTTCTTTCAAAGCACTGATGTGTTTTGAGAGACCCTGCGATTGTATTAAAAATGAAAGTGGCGTGGAAAATGGGTGATGGCAAGAAAGATGACAACAAGACATTTTTCCATGGTCTTCCATATAGAGAGAGGGGAATTATGGGTTACTGACAGCTGGCCAGCAGGCGCTTCCATGGGGGGGGGTTCTGGCAGAGCACTGCTTCTACACTTATAGAGGGAGGTTTACAGTGCTGTTGTGTGTGGCCAATGTGTGTGAGTGAAGATAAGACCCATGGCAGCAGCCCTCCATAGAGGATGGTAGGACACATTTGAGGCTCATGAAAGAGGGCTGTCAGGAAGGTTATCAGCAGGGTGTTGCAGCAGAGGCCGGGAGGACGAGACAGAGCTGCAGAGTGACAGACAGCAGGGATATCGGATCAACCAAGCAGAGAGAAACAGAACCATGACACCCACAAAACAGCTGGCTTTAACCCTGCTGCAAAATACCAGCATAGAACTGTAACTGAATTAATTATTTATTTTAGAACATTGTAGCCAGGTCTCAGATTTCTGGGTCGTTAAGCCTAAGAAGATTCTTTAAAAAAAAAATAAAAAACATAAAGCTTCCCAAGGGGGTAAGTGATAACGCTGCCTCTGATCTCCCGTGTTAAATGCATTGTACCCCGCAGGCCAGGAACCAAGTGAAAGGAGTTACTAGCAGGTAGCAGAGGGCAAGGAGATTAAGTAACAATGGCTCTTAGTTCCACTCCTGCTGAGACAAGGCTCTGATTTCCAATTTCGGTGTGTCCACGTCTAGCTGTGTAAGTGAGCATATTATATTCAGGGCCAAATTATATAGGTTGACAGACATGTGAACACACCCTATATTGGCCTCACACACTGATGCTTCATATATGCTCACATTCTAATGCATCTTCCTCACTCTTCACCTCCAAACTCATCCATCACCTCCTCAGCATCCAGGGAGGGAGTTAGAGGTTGAGATGAGTACGTGTGTTCAGCTTGGAATATGAGGTGTCATTGGTGTGGGGAGGGTCAGTGAGGATGAGTGATTAACTAAACCGCAAGTACACAACCTCCCAACCCCCCTAACAAGGCAGAGGATTTACATTCCATTGCATACCTGTCAGGAGATAGTCCAAGAGTGAATAATAACACCGGACCAAATGTTGTGAACAGGCGTGAAGGCAGGCTGTGATAGGGACAGCTGAGGAAAAGAGGGCTGCAGTAAGGAGCATTACTCTGCTCCCCCCCGCCAGCATTAATGAAGACAAATAGTCGTTTATACAGATTGCATTACCATATTATACCATTGTGGGAGGGCGTAGGCAGCACTTGGTACTTATTTAATCTTTTTTTTTTTTTTTTAAAAAAAAACCTACTT
>VUQJ01021703.1:18743-31252 GCA_015108635.1 Andinoacara biseriatus | reverse complement strand
ATGTTGACATTTTTTCATCCTGGTCGTGGAATGCTGGACCAACTCTTTATCCTCTCAAGGATATTCGACTGTGCGTGGGAGTTTACCCAACCAGTCAAAAAAGCATCTGATGTGTGCCAATTTCTGATGAGTTATTGCCTGCCCTTTTCTTGTTATTTTAAGTCACAATAAGTTAATACTGACAACATATGTCTTTAATTCATGTACTGAAACAGCCTTCGATCAGCACACTGCAGTCATCTCACGTTTCTAACAGACTCACTGTAGCTCCTCTTTGACTCCTTCAGCAGTGTTGGATGACACAATGAAGACATCCTTCATGTCCACTCTCAGCATGTTGCAGGAATAGCCGATGTTTTCTGCTGTCTCTGTTTAAAAAAACAAATGCAAATACGAATATTCTCAATCACCAGGGTGCAATAAATCTTTAAAATCTGGGGGAAAAAAATCTCTAATGTGAGTTTAGTATTACTACCACTGTCACTTTCACATGGGTGAAAATCACCTTAAATCCCAATGTTCCAGGGTTAAAAAACTCTCAGAGCATTTGCAGATCACCCAAGACTGTCAGTAAACTGAGACAGTTTAGAGATTGAGTTTAAGAATATGTCCATGTATTACACGTCATGTTAAAGTCTTTATACATTCTGAAATGTCTTGTTTAAAAAGGAATGTAAAGTAACACTGACCTTGCTTATCTCCAGTTAACACCCAGATTTTGATGTCAGCTTTAGCCAGTTGCTCAATGGTCTGTGGCACACCGTCTTGCAGCTTGTCCTCCACAGCCGTCGCTCCCAAAAGCTAAAGCCACATATGTGATTTAAACTGATGCTGCATAAAGCAAAGCGATGAAGGCAACCTATGCTTTTATCACAAGTGATGATTGAACAATGTTGATTTAATTGTAACATTAGTGCAGGATGAAATATCATTTCTACCATACTAACTAGAGGAAATCAACCAGCAAACTGCTGTCAGTCAGTCATCTGATCTGACATTTTTTTCAGTGGACTGACCATCATGTCTTTCTCTATCTCTTCATAAATTTCATCAAGTTTTTCTTCACGTCCCTCCATAGCGATGCTGGCCTCATGGTGGCGCTGTGTCCACTTCTTGACATATGTCTCATCTAAGTCCTTGTAGGCCAGAGCCAGCGTACGGAGGCCATCACCTGCATACTCCTGTATTTGGTTGATAATTGAAAGCAGTTAAAATATTGTATTAACATGAGTTTCAGGCTGTTAGCATGTGCTTTGGATCACTCACATTGAGGTGATTAGTGGTCACTTCCATCAGTTTGTTACAGGAGGGGTGTAGTCTTTCATAGATGATGGTGTCTGCACCTTTGCAGTATAGAGTAAACTTGCCCTCTGGGCTACGCACTGGAAATCACAGAGAAAGCCACAATAATGTTATGCTGAAATGAGAAGCTGCCGACCTTTGGAAGTATGGCCTCTGATGAAAAGCTATGATTACTGGGGGGAAAAAAAATCACTGCTTCCTCTCACCTATCACTGACATCCTCTTCCGCACATTATTGAAGTCTAGAATAGCCAGAAGTTCATAGACGACTTGTCTGCCCATCTCTATGACTGTGATGGACTCTGGTGTGCGTGACCGGAACACAAATCCAAAGTTTCTTGCAGCGGTCACCAGAGCGCCCTCATCAGGAGACTGAGCCTGATAATGGAGCTCCCCTTCCAGGTGAAACAGAGACGACAATTTAACAGTTTCCATGTGAAATGTGAACATGTATATAGTGGGGCACATCACTGTGTACCATTGTGATTAAACAAATTTTTTAATAACCTAAATAGTTACAAATAAGATGAATTTGTATTATTAAGAAAACCTACTTAAATTATTTAATAATCAGGAGCTTCAATGCAATTCTCCTCAAATGTTGAAGTGTTGAATTACATAAATATGTCTTTTAGGGACCCTCACCTTCTTTCTTTTCCTCAGGCATGACTGTGTGACACAGAGATAACAGGCGGAAGAACTCCTGGGCCTCAGGGTTTCCACCTCTCACCGTCTCCACCAGACTGTGGTCATGAAAGCTGAACTTTGCATCAGCCAGATGGTTCCAGGAGAAGTCCACTCTCTCTGTCCTCTTCAATAAAGGCAAAACAACAAAGTTGGATTCATACAAACTTTAAATAAAGTTTACTAACATTTCAATGTGTTTTCCTCTCACCTCTGTGATTTCTACCCGTTGTCTAGAGAAGTCATAGAGGTCCCCTGAATATTAAGAAAAAAATGCACATTAAAATCAGTCATTCAACCAATGCTTGTGTTTCTATTTACCTCAGAAATGTTTACATGAGCAAGCTGTTCACCGTAAGCTTTTCCATTAATGGAGCACTTGTTGAAAGTCATGATGTTCTGCGTCAGAGTGCCGGTCTTGTCACTGAAGATGTATTTAATCTGGCCTAGCTCCTCATTGAGTGTGGTGGTCCTTGCCTGGGCAGGAGTGTCATTCTTAGGATAATACATCTTTCTGTCCCAGTCTATGAAGAAGCTGTTCCCCAAACGGAAAATCTCCACGCTGAAGATAAAGCACAAATAGGTAAAATGTAAAAATATGGCACGTACAAACACAAGTCTCAAGTGTTCAAACAAACTTCCGATGCTTTCTGATTTTTTTATTTTTCTGTGCAGAAATCTACCTGACGTAGAGTGAAATCGGTACCACTGTGTTAAGGACGATGACAAAAGACCAGAAGGTGAGGAAGGAAGAGAGAGGAGCATCAATGCCCGGTTCACGAGGAAGAAACACAGTGAACGCAGAGCCCTCGTTCGCTTCCCAGACTGCATTGCAAATGGCCATAATGGCGCACATAGATGCCAGAAAACCGAAGATCTGATGGAATAAATATATTGTACATGATTATTTTTGCCAATTTTACTGTGATCATTCAGTTTAAAAACAAACCACCAGCTATAACTTATCTACAAAGTAAAAAAAAAAAACCTGACATGTACAGATGCTTTGTGTAAACTCACACATAACACCAGGATATTCATCAAGTGATCAATGCTCGTCCGTTTGAATATTGACTTTCCACTGTTCTGCATCAGTTTAGTGTCAGGACCTGGAGAGGTTCAATGTCAAGTTGAGACACACTGACTATTATGCAAATACAGTTTTCAGTATGTTTAAGGGCTGTTTAGCCTTTGAAGGAGAATGGCCTAAATGAGACATCATGCTAATGGCATTAATATGATATCTCTGTTTTAACAATTTCATACTATTACAGGTCTGAAATATGTGCCAGAGTATCTTCTTAACACCTCTGAAGACTTTACTGCATCCCATATATGCTCTATGCTCTCATGTACAACTTCCCACATTATTGTCGGAGTAAACAATAAAGGGTAGACCCAGCGTGTACACAGTTGCAGTACACCATGTACCTCCAAAGACGACCACCCCGAAGCACCAATCAGTGTTCCTCAGAGTACAGCCTCTGAGCAGCACTTTGTCGTTGTCCAAGGCGTAGCTCTGTCCACTTACAGACAGGATCCCTTTGAACTTGTCTAGACGGTTGTTGGGAGGTTCACATCGCACTTCACCTGAGAAACAGAGGTCACCATCAGCAATGGATGGATAGATAGATAGATAGATAGATAGATGATGGATGGATGGATGGATGGATGGATAGATGGATGGATGGATGGATGCATGGATGGATGAATGGATAGATGGATGAATGGAACCTGATTTCACTGTTAAAAACACGAGTGACTCATTCAGCGTCTCACCTTTAAAGGCAGCCAGTGCCTCAATGTTGTCTCCCATCTCTCCAGTTACAGTCAGAGCCTGCTTCACCTTCAGATTGGTTTCTCTGGGGAAGACAAATGGAAGTCCAAGACAGACTGAGAAATTAGCTATTAACCTGTATGTACCTAATGTTCACACAAACACCACAGTGCTGCAAACTCACCCGTCTAATTCAGCTGTTTCCACATAAACTATATTGAGAGGCTCACTGCTGGACAGCAACAGAAGGTCGGCCTAAGAGATGAAATCATTGAGTACAGCACAGCAGGCTGAAACTTTCTTTTTAATTGAACTGCCTTCCCCTTCCGTTCCCTTTTAATTTTTACTGTAGTCTCCCCAAACTTACTGTGACAAACTCATTATTCTCCAGTTTGACTATGTCCCCGACCTGAACATTCATCCATTTTTCTTTTTTTAATCTGTCAGAGAAAACAAAGGCATCAAACACAGAAATGAATCAAAATACAGCAGTACACACAAAATATTTTTCATTTGTGTTTCCAAAGACTTACTGGCCATCAATGAGGACGTCCACCCTGCGGTTATTCACTTGTTTGTCACATTTGTGTCTGTTCTGCTCAGTTGATACAAGAAAAAACACTGTTTGTTTACAAATTTGATTTTAGTCCCTTATTTTTTGTCTTTATATTCAGTGGGATTCCTTTGTTGTTATCTAAACTCAGCACAAAAGGTAAGAAAATTTGTATTTGGGTGATTATTTCTTTGTTGTAACAATGCTTCTTGGTAACAAATCATGCCATCATACCATAGAAAAGCATGTTTATTTTCCCTTAAATGGTCCCACATTTGTAAGGAAAACACATTTGTGGGTTGTGCCCATGAAAAACTTGCCAAATGCCAAACATTTCAATCTGCTATTGAATCTTGTTTATTTGTTTTTTGGGATTGGATGATTGAAGTCTCACGAAACATGACAAATTCGCAATTTATTCATTAACAAACAGGAGCCTCAGTAGCATGTGGAAGAACCATACGCAGCCACAACAGCCTAGCAACTCTTCGTCATACGGGTCACTAGCTTGGCTACACACTGCATTCAATTCTTCAACCAGCATCTGTTGCAAGTCAGGCAGTGTGATTATGTTGATCACGCTGGCACGAACAGCACGCCCAAGCTGATCCCACAAGTGTTCAATTGGGTTGAGGTCAGAGTTGCATGCAGGCCATTCCATCGTCCCCACGCCAAAATTCTGAAGGTATTCTCTGATAAACCACACTCTGTGGGGGTGAGCACTGTCATCTTGGAAGATAGAGTTTGTTCCCAGACTGTGGAGATATGGGATTGCCGCTGGTTGAAGAATCTCATCTCGATATCTCTCGGCATTGAGATTGCCTCCAATGATGACAAGCCTGGTTGTCAGCACCTGGTGTACCAGAAGCTCAAAACAAGAGTCAATAGCAGAATAAGCAGTTTGGCATTGGCAGAGAAGATTTGGCAAGTTTTTTTATGCACACAACCCACATACTGTACTCAACTCTGCCTCTCAACCCACAAATCCATTTTCCTTACAAATATGTCATAATTTAAAGGGAAATAAACAGGCTTTCCAACAGTTTCCAAGATTTATTGCCAAGAAGCATTGTTACAAGAAACAAATCACTGATCCATCACAAATTTCCTTACTTTTTGTCTTTTTGTGCTAAATTTATAATTTGATCTTACTATGTCATCGCTGGCATCTTTGACTCCTGTCATAGACAACACCAAAGCCAAGGGCACAGCTGTGGTGAACCACGACAGAGAAGAGATTTGTGGGATTAACTGTCAACACACACACACACACACACACACACACACACACTGGTTTAATACACTGATCATGTAGCCTTTAAGAATCTGAAAGCTAAAATCTTCAAAACTCATTTCTAATTTTTAAATTAAATTACATTTTAAAAAGTAGGTCTTCATTATCAAGATTGATTGGTTTTTTTTATGAAGCAGGTAGTTCCCATAACTATATACAATGCAACCTGCTAAATGTAAAATATTTTGCACCATGCAATTCATTCTGACAAGAATGTCAACATTAGATGCTGAGAAAAAAAAAAGAAGAAGAATATCTACCTGAAGGATAAGGAGGAAAAGGAAGTAGGCATTAGCGAGCCTCCTGAACTGCTCAAAAAGATTAAGTGGCAGAAAGGTGATGACATTGTATTTGGAGGTCTTGATGGTGTTGTTCTGAAGTGGAACAAATGGTCAGATATCAGTTGTACTTTAATATGAATCAATATGATGTTTAAATTAATTTATTTTTTCAAGGACAGAATATGGCAACAACAAACTAAAAACTTACAGCAGAAATCCTAAACGCGCACAAAAATATTGGTCTACTTACAGCATAGCGGAAAGATAAGTTGAATGTTCTGTCATTAGCTCGCAAGCATCTCTCCTTTTCTGTGAGAGAGTAAAACATTCATTACAAGAGTTTGTTTATGCTACTGGATACCAGAAAATATACTTCTACAATAATACTAAGACATACTGAAATTGCAGCCAAATATACTTTATGCAAAGTATTGGTACCATTAGCCATGTGATATTTTTTAAAATTTACTGTGCATATCACACATATCAAGTAATTCACCAGTGCACTAACGCACAGCAAAGTTTGCTTGCATGAGAGCTCACCTTCCTTTTTTCCATGTCCACACAACTGGCCAACGGATGACACTACAGATCCCATCTTTAGCACAGGTTCTCCATTCTTTACAACCTAGAAACATCCACAGTTCAGCCCTAATTAGTAACAGTTTCTTTTTAGTTGATATATCAAGATAGCAAATGAAAGGGGAAAGTGTTGCAAAAGCAAGAAGGGACAAGTTAATTTCTGGAAAGTCGTGATTGTGTAGAATTGAGATATAATATTTAAGCATTAATTGAGAAAACATAAGGGTTTTTAACATGTACGGTACACCTGCTAAAATGGAGATAAGGGAAAGAGGGATGCAACATATCCCAAAAATAATCACTCTGAGCTTTGACAAAGCCTAAAATATCAATCAGAACACCTTCACTACTCCACTACAGTCTGGTAACATTAAATATTATTAAATATAATTCGCTACAGTTGAATCACATCCCTCTACTACAATCAACAGAAGATGATCTCACACATTGAAAAACTTTACCTATAACACTCATGGAAAGAGTTGCCACCATTAAAACGGCTCTGCCTAAAATTCTCATTGATCCCTAATAAAGGTTTAAGTTTGTTTGAGTCAATGTTTGAAAACATCTCAAAAATTTTATGAAAAAACAAACCATCACAAATAAGTTTAAAAACTCTACAAAAAGCCAAAGCACAAAAATGATCTACAATTATCAAAATTTTTATGACTATTTCTTAGTCAGTAGATTGGTGTATGTTTCAAAATGGATCAAATCCAGCTTGTTCAACAGCCCAGGGTTAGACAAGCAGTCTGTGAAAGAGGAAAATCTGCTCTGCCTTTCATTAATTCCAATAATAGGAATCACGACTGCTTTAAAAGCCTTTGGCCCTCCCTGATGACCTGGTGGGAATTTTTCAAAATGTCCCAAAAAAAAAAAACAACTCCACTTATCCCATGTGAACTAACACCCATTTGAAACAATCCAGACATTTGTCAAAATAGAAAATAATGAATTTTTCATCAAGGCATGAGAACATCAAACGTGTATGAATTATTGTTAGAAACTGATGAATCTGTCACGAGAAGGTGCGGCAGGCAGGACAGGACTGAACTCAAAGCTCAGCTTTATTTTGCTGGTTAACTCAGGGAAACCATGCAGAATATATACTGGGCTGGTCAGGAGCCAGGAGTATACAACCTATGAAGCAACTTGGAAACATGGAGCAAAAGAAACACGCCTCACAGAAACCAACAAGGACACAACAAAGGACAAAACACAGACAATATATACAGACAGGGATAATTAGTGAAACGAGAAACACAAGGGTACACTGCTGGAACCAATTAGGGAAAACGAGACAGAGGAAAAACTGAACACAAGAGACAAAAGGCTAACAAAATAAAACATGAAGTAACAGAACATGGGAGACAGAAACACAGATATGGCTAAACACAGGAAACATAGGGAAGCCTGATAACTGTAACAAGGCAAATGGCTGAGAACAATACCCAGATAACAAGAACTAAGAAGGCCTGATAATCTCAGTACTAAATACAAACAGAAACCAAACAAAGATATCAAGAAAGGACTGAACACAAAAGCATTGCCAGTCATGAGAACAAGGAAACTCAAACTACTAACTCAGATGCCAAAATACAAAATAAACATGAGTTCAAAAGTCCATTCCCAAAACGCTGGCTCGCACGCCCAGGATCATGATGGATTCAATTTCCCTCCAACTGCAAAATAGGTGGGGGAGATCTTTCCATCAACCCAGAACAAAACGTCTGGACACAAATATGTTTAAACACTGTCAGAATGACTAAAAACCCCAATTTACAACTTATCAGTCCATTTTCTTGCTTGCTGGCCCAGTTGGAGTCCTCCACCTCATGTCACATCAGTCACCCAAATTTTAATTGCATTCACAGTCACACTCATCCTCATACACCTCATTGCACGCACACACACACACCAACACGTGCACCCAACACATGACCTTTAACGCTGATGTTAAATGGCTGGTGGTTTGAGGGCTATCTGTGCTCCAAAGGTGTAAAGAGCCGCTCCCTTTAAAACCATTTGTACTAGAGTTACATCTAAGGTGTAATAACACCTGACAACACAGATTATGATAGTGATGTACCCTTGACCATTTGGATTGTAACATAATTCACCCTTAGTCACAGTATAGTATGCGTGTATTGTATGTTCCTCAATTTTAGTGAGAAAATGTTTCTCAATGGATCATGCAGAATAAGTAATGTCCACAAGGAAATCCACAACAATATAAAAAAATAATGAACTGTCTCCTTTTACAAATATACACTCCACTGCTACCTAATTCGTCAGGAAGCAAAAACTCTTTTTTTGCATGCTTCACTTTATGCTACTTCTTGCACTAAAAAATATGAAATTAATCTGGATTATTGTAAACCTGAAGCAATTAGGCCATGTCAGATTTAAAGGGTCTAGAATGTGAGCTGGTTTGTGATAACTTTTCATAAGATTCACCATTTCTAATAGTTTCTCAGAGTCTGAAAACAAATGAAAATCAGCCACGTACCTCAAACAAAAATATGATTTCTTTTCTCCTCTGGCTCCTGCTTGCACACAGACACGGGTGTTCAAATAAAAAAAGAGAGAAAATGTTAATGGTTTGAACCCTCCTTTTACTTCCGTCTCTGATAAAGTTAGTCCTGGTCTTTAGTTATGAGAGATTAGTCCCAAACGGTGAAAGGAGGTTCAACTGAGGCCTCCACCAGGATGAAAAACTACATGAAAAAAGGGGGAGTGATGCAGTGGCACCTACTGTAGAGAGTTTAGGTTCATGCAGGAAGAACAGGGATCCCCCTGCACCTAACGGCTCAGAGTTTATCTAAAAAGTGCAGTGATCTTTGGACTTGGATTGTGAGCAGGTGCAGGAGGGAAATGACAGTAAAACAACAGCAAAGGTGAAAGGCTCCAGCCAATCAGAGGGAACAATATCACAGTCAGGTATGTAACACAACCTGTGGTGTCTGAACACTGTTTAGACTGAGCAGTTATCCTCTCACATTTTTAATACCAGCTCCTTAAATTCAGCTAATTTTACCTCTTTTGTGGTCATAAGAAAACCCCATTTGGCTATTTGTGTTGACGAAAGATAAATATGTTTTTAGTTACTTACAACCAAGTAGTTATTACAGCCTGAAATAGGGTGACTTCATATTGGACGTGTGGATCCAGGTGCCTTCAGAAAGAGAATTTAATACCTGGGCTTTGAGACAAAAGAACACTGTTGTCCAGGGGACCTCTTAATGAACCAGTTAGTGTGTGTGTGTGTGTGTGTGTGTGTGCTTGCAAACAGCAAACTGTATGAATGAAAATGCACTTGGTATGACGGGACATGCAAGTATATAATGTTTCTAAATGAGCAAAACACAAGAACTGATGATGTAAGAGGAAAACATTAAAGCATGCCATTTGGGTGTGAAAAAAATGTTAAATTTCTGTGGCATGTTAATCAAGTGGCATTGCCAACCTAATGAAGTATTTTGGCATGATTTATGGGCTTTTAATGATTTCTTTGAACTGTTTTTTTTTTTCCAGGGTGGAATAATTGCACCTCATACATCTTTAATGACATTAAAAAAGCAAACAAGAAAGAATTTGGAATGTGTTTTGGATTTTCTGTAATCCACACAAGGTCAAAGGTATACACACAAGCTGGTTTCCTGGTTTCTTGTGTATAGTCCACACATTTTCAGTAGGTTTGAGGTCGGGGCTTTGGGAAGACCAATCCAGAAACCTAATGTTAGTCTGCTTTATCCACTCCAAAACTTGTTTTAATGTGTGTTTGGGAGCAACCACCTAGCTGTTGATTTGAGGTGAATTTAAAGAATTTGGATGGAGTCCTCTTCCTTCATTATTCCTCAGTTCATAATGATGTAAAAATTGCTTCACTGTTGGCAGTGACACTGGTGTTCCTGCAGTTTCCAGTTCATGCTAAGTTTGAGCCTTCGTGGTTCTTGAACATCCCAACCAACTTCCACTTAATCATTAAAAGCACATTACCATGAAATCAATGCCCATGATGACAAGTGTACAACCCAAAGCTAAAACTACATGAGATGGACGATACTGATACTTTGAGTTCAGCATTGATTGAAGAACAAGGGCCAAATGTGTCCAGATGATTTAAACAAGTCAGGTTAGACTTTATTTATGCATTTTGCAATGCTGTCCTCATACATTTAAAGTGTAAGCACGTGTGTTTGTGGCAATCAAAATTGCAGAGAATTTGCATGCTTGCATCCAACTGGGTGAAATGAAAATGCTCTTATATTGTACTGGGAGAAAAAGCAGGCAGGCACATTTATAGATACTTATTAAATACTTTATACAAAAAATTCAGTATTTGGAATGTTTACATGGCAACAACATTTTACAATAATGACATTACAAAGATAACACAAAATGCAATTACAGTGTGACATACTGTACTTGATAACTATAGCTGTGATTTACTGATAGCACAAGGGTTTAAAAATTTCGAAAACACAATAAAAAAAAATCAAAATAAACAGTAGCAACTTGGCACAAGGAACATGTAAGCTTAGAGAATGACTGTGAAACATCTGCCCTTTTAAACCAATAATGTTAATTATTCACAGGGGTTAATACACTGTAACAAAAAGGAGCTTTGATTTCTGGTTTGTACAGAGTGTGATTACTTTCACAATGAGCACACACTGAAGTTTTTGTTTTTTTTGTTTTTTTAAATCAAGCAATACTCATCCTTTATTTAGTCTAACGTTCACATTTTTCCATCACTTAACAACAAAGTCACTGACACACATCACTGCTGTTCACACAGCTGAAAAAGCCAGCGTAACAAAATCAAGACGATCAAGGAAAGATTTTAGAAAACATCAGAAAGAATAATGTAACATCAACTATAACAAAAGAAAAGCTAACGCAGATGTGGTTACAATATTGCAACATCATGAAAAAAAATGATAAAATGATAAGGAAAAATCACTTGGAAAATTTATTGTACATTTATATGGGCAAAAAAGTGGCTAGTCGTCATTGTTGGAAGCCAAAGGAAATATAAAGGCTAAAAATTAGTTTTTAAAAAAAAGATAAGAAAAGAATATTGTCCTTTATTTAATTTGTTTTCATCAAAGTAAGGCCACTCCAAAGAGGAGAAGAAAACAGAGCAAGATGATATATGTAAACTTTCAATATTTGTCCAACTATTCAGATATTATTTTTTGGAAGAAAGTTCAACATCCACCATTTCTAAATGAACAATCCAACATGATAGTTATCGCTTCAGTCAAGGACACAAGCGGTTCACTTTGTCATCAACTGCATGACAAACACTCGCTTGTCACTTTAGTTTGAGGGTGTGTATTTCAGCTTGTAACGAAGCTGCAATTTAGGCCCACAACTCTACGTCAGCAGCTGAGACCAACCACTGTGCAAATCCTCAGACACTGTCGTCAGCTGTCGCTGGTAAACAATATTTCCATCACAAGCTTTGAAACACAAAAATAAATATGCATAAAATTAATAAATAAAATGGTTACACCATCACGGTAACACTAGGCCAAATAAATATGGCTCAAACAGGACTCTTGTTAAACTTACACAGTGAATATTCATGAGGTTTTGAGCTAAACTTTATTGTTGATGATTTCATCCCTCAGGTTACATATCAAGCTATTCCCTTTCCTGGGACTGGAAACTTGACTTGGCAAGGCACGCATGAAACTACTTAACCCTTCAAATCCGTCTATTAAATAAGTAAAATTAAGGTTTATTACTTTAAGTACCTTCATTTGATAAAATATTACAACATCTTCACTTCAGTAATTGACCAGGACTGTGTCCTAGCTAGCTGTCACTCATTCATCAAACAAAACACACCTTTATGAGACAAAACATATTTTCACATTTACCCAAACCATCACCAAGGAGCTACAGAATACGGTATTTAAAAGACTAATTTACATCACATATTCACAATTTGCAGAGTGTAAGGCATAAAACACTTGGCCACACTTTGGGGGGGGGGGGGGGGGGGGGGGGGGGGGGTTGTTTTAG
>VUQJ01021699.1:10728-25319 GCA_015108635.1 Andinoacara biseriatus | reverse complement strand
TTATTATAAAAAAATAAAAATAAATAAATATATATAAATATATATATATATATATATAGTCAAAACTTAATAGCATAAAAAATAAATTTGTTATTCCAAACCCGGGTTCAACAATATGATAGTCCTCAAAGGTCTCTCCATTACTGCTACGTGTGTCACCATTTGTCTGAAATGATTTGAAGGCCATCTGATATTGAATGTTAATAATGAATTGGGTTTTCTTTTAAAGCTAAAAATGCAGCGGAGAAAAGGCAGATTGAAAGGTAGGCAAATAAGCATAAGCTAAAGCACAGAGGCAAAAATACTGACATGGACTAAGCAAGTAATTAACACCATTCACACTCAGGTCTGTCACTGTTGTGTGAATATGCAGCTAAAACACGGCAGTCCTCAAAATCTCATTGGATATGGACATTTCTCCTGAATGCCATTATGCAAACATTTCGAGTCTTTGTCCTGCTTCCAACATTTTTTAAGGCGAGTTTTTGGGAACCATGACAACACTCTGTAGGGCATCCATTTGAAACACAGTGAACTCTGCTTACTCAATGAACCACAAACCTGAAATGTCATTTTAAGACCAGACTCAGTGGTTTATACAGGAAAGGAAAAAAACAACAACTTTTAAACGGATATAATTTTCTTTAACCAACAATCGAGGGGTTTCTCTGTGCTTTTCAGCGTAGTGGTTCTTACATTTCAATGTGTCTTCAATGAGCTCCAAGACTCAGAGATTTTTTAAAACATTTTTTTTTAAACTTGGTCTGCTTTTAAAACATATTTTTTAAAAGAATTGAGTGTCTTTAAAATTAGTGCATTCAATAACAAATTGTGCAGCTTATTAATGAAGTGAGCAAGTGCAAAATACTGTAATACAAGTGGTTGGTAGTTACATATTTGAAATTAAAAAAAAAAAGTTATAAAGTAAAAAGACAGACAGGAAAAAGTTTCCAATCATGCAAGAGGCTTACGAAAAATCTTAATAAGTCAGTACGTTATCAATAAAGTTAGTTTTGGTTAGGTAAGCTATGAAACTTCCTCTACAAAATTCATCTGCACTCATGTCCATAAGCACTGAATTAAAAGCAAGAGAAAGAAAATACTGAATTGCAAATGCTTAGCAGGATTAATAGAGTTAAAAAACACTTCCTTTATATGTCAGTCTGTTTAAAAAGGCAAACATTTGACAAGTGCTTCAAGTTATTCTCCAATAAACCTTAAAATCATCTTTTGATTCCAGATCTAGGCCAATGATGCATTGTAACAAAATGCTTTGAGGTAAACGTGATATTGTAAAGACAACTGATTCTCCCATCCCGCTGTGCAGCTCCACAGTACGTACATAAACACTGGGTGTTTTCTGTTCCTAAAACAGGGCAACAACAAAAATCTCCATGAACATATGCCACATCACTGTGTTCATGCCCCAGTGGCTAAAAAAAAAGAAAAGACACTGCCACATTAAAATGGCAACAATGTAAACTCAAAGATTCGACCATGAAAAATAATTTTGGCAAATCAAAGTGTGATTCATGAATTGTCACACATGCTGATAAATGAACAGTAGGTATGGCATGTCTGAAAAAGCAGTCCTCTTATCATCTGTTGGCTTTAAATCCTTATGACAGCTCTCCCAGTGACAGTGATGACAATGCACACGATGCAGAAAACATGGTAAAAATGGCATACGATGAT
The DNA here is from genome assembly GCA_015108635.1 of Andinoacara biseriatus. NCBI lineage: Eukaryota > Metazoa > Chordata > Actinopteri > Cichliformes > Cichlidae > Andinoacara > Andinoacara biseriatus. The sequence goes on along the minus strand of VUQJ01021699.1, from coordinate 23,624 downwards.
ACTGATGGTGATAAAATGTCTTTTTTTTTTTTTTTAATAACACATACAATACTTGGATCAACCAGTAACACACTGATCTAGTGCAATAGTCACAGTCAGTTTTGTCAGAGCTGTTGTGATCTGTAATGTGTTTGCCTACTAAAAGTCTGTCAAACTAGTCATTCCACCAGTGCAACTCAGACTGTCGTCTCTCTGCTGGCTTTTAGGTTAGGAGCAGACAGTTGCCTGCGCATGCGTGGAGGTGGCTGAAAGTTGACCGGATGGTTAGGGGGATCGGTGTGATGGTAATGCTGGTAACTATTGAAGCCGCCATTGGCATACATCATGCCATTATAGTAGCAAGGCTGCTGTTGGTGGTGAGGCTGGGGGTGTGCCGGCTGGTTTAGATAGTGGCGGGGTTGGTAGAAAGCCTGCATGTGCCTCCGGTTGTTTTCAGCCTGCTGCAGTGACTCCATGGAGCCTGAGGGCCGCTGACGGTGATTAAAAGAGTTGCTGCGGCCTCGTTCATGTGGCTGCTGGTGCTGGTTGTTCCTATAGTTATGTCTGTGACCCTGGCTTAAATCCTGGTCAAAGTCCTTGCTTCTGTGCTGAGCTGATGGACTTGGCAACGGGGGCGAGACTTGGACAACTGAAGCAGCCACCTTGTCGCTACACTGTACACTTTCTTCAGCCTGGCTTTCCACCTCCTCCTCCTGTACAGCTTCTTTGGGGACCTTTAACTCTATAACCTGCTCATCTGTAATTATGATATGAGTACCCGGGCTCCATGAATTGCGATGCTTAGGATTACTTTTGAAGGGGAAGCGTAATTTACGGTCTTCAGGTGGTATAAAGCGATGGGGCCCAGGATGCCGGCGGAGCTGCTTGGAGATCTCTTGTTGCTGAAGATTCTTGAGGCGTAACTGCTCTTGACGCATCCAGCGCATGTGGCCTCGCTTTAGGGTTGAATCGTCTCCTGTACTTTGGCCTCTTAGTGAATCTACATCTTCGCCATTAGGCTTTTCAGGCACAGGTATATTTCCTTCCTGAGGGCTTGGAGTTACGGCTGCACAAGTAGAGGCACTTACACTGGGAGGCTGTTCTTGACCCTCTGGGGTGATGAGTGGAAGGACCTTTTCCATTTTGACCATCTTGTTCCTGAGAGCGCGGATCTCCTCATCCTTCATGTTGTTCTGTTTCTTCACCTCCTGCAGGATGTCCTCAAGTTTATCAATGTGCACTTTTAGTTCATCCATGACGGCCCCTCCAGGTCGAGACCCATTGGTCATGACATCCTCAATGCGCTCATCACCAACCCCTACAGTGTCCCAAACGTCCCGAGCCACTGCCCTCCACGAGTCCCGCTCGTTGGGGTCCTTCTTGCCATAGCTAGCACAAAGCTCCTTCATCTTTACAATAGCCAAAGCCTCAATTTCCTGCCGTGTGTGGCGGAAATCATTGAGCGCTACTTCGTAGCAGATCTCTTTGACCGCCTGGATCTTCAGGTCAGAGATAGTGACCCACTTGGAGTCCTTGGTGATGCGGCGCCGCTGAGGGATCTGGTACATTTTAACTGGCTCTCTTCTTTTCCCACTGCTGGGTAATCCACACTTTTTCACTATGGTTTGCAGCTTGCTGGGAGGTAGCTTTTCCCTCAGGGAAGTGATCAGTCTCCAGCTCTCTTCACAAGACCTCTTATCTGAGTCATCCCCACTATCAGAGTCTCCATCCTTGAGAAAACAACACAGGACACAAACCAGATGCCCCCCCCCCAAAAAAGGAGAAATTACAATGGGAAAATCAAGGAGAGGATGAAAAGATGGCTTAATTAAAAAAAAAAGAAAAAAAAAGAATGAATGAACGTATAAATATGCAACAAGGGAACTTCAACCACGAGTCAAAGTTAAATCAGAATATTAGGGCCTGTCCTGAGCTCAGACAGAATTTCCAAATTCAGTATTTTTACCAAAGGTGACATTTACACCAATATTAGAAACATTTTGCATACATCATTATTATACAAGATGTATGGCAACATGCAGTAATTTTTTTTTTTAAATTGTGCTGAAAATAAAGTCAGAGAAACAAACAAATGAAAGTACAAGAAACTGTGGCTTCCATTGACTTTCTTGTCAGTTTTCTTTTTCTTACTTCTCCAATGAAACAGTGCCATCGATGTGAATTCGTGTTCAATATAACATTCACTAAAAACTTTTTACATGTCAGAAAAGGACATATAATTTTAAGATGCATCGTTCCCAATGTTGCATATTGATATTAAAGGTAAAGCATGTCTATTGTGATTAGAAAGAAAATATCAATAGATGATAGTTGCTGACTGGAGCACATCTGTACTGGTTTTGTGATATTCCTCTTCTTAACTGAAAATTTTGTGAGCTGGATCCCAAACCTGCTACAGCAGCATGCATGTAGACGGATTTTGGAGCTTTTCCCCTTTAGTCCAGAAGGTTTGAGTGGCTTTAGTATTAGTGGTAAGTTAGCAGACAGAGTGTTCTTGCAGTTGATCAGAAAGCCAGTAGAGAGAGGAGAGGCAGAAGTGAAGATAAATGTTAATCCACTACAAGAAAGTTGTTAGTTGAGAAAAAAAAATGCAGTTTCTCATTTTTCGGAGACAGCATACATTACAGATCACAACCAGTAGGGATAATTCAGATCCTGTGTATGAGACTGTGTGTATCTATGGAAAGAATTGGACACTGGGAGTCTGAACCCTCTGTATGCAATTCTGCACATATAAAACCACCAGAATATAAAAGAGGCCTGTGATTCACTGAATTGACTGTGAGCTGTGGTAAGTGTTGTTGACCCCCGCGCCCTCACAGATGCCAAAGAAGTCAATGAGAAACCACATTGTCACTATCTGTCAAAAACTACAGCAGAAATTGTTGTTATCACAATGCATTGTACACGTCAGCAACTGCATTGAAAAGATGAAACTCAGGACAAAACAGAGCAAGAAAACTATAGAGTAGAAATCTAATCCAAGCAAATCAACGGGCACTTCAGAGTCGACCAGCTCAACAGCAAACACTGCAACTTAGTCCACAACCAGTACTGAATGAGTTAAGAAAACATGCTATTAACATGAACCATGCAAAAGCAGCGTCACTTTTTAACGTGTTTTTCAATGCTGGTAAAAACTGAATCGGTTTTAAAGGAAATTTGAGCTTCATACCAAAATTAATTTTAGCCGCAAGTTGCTGTTTTGCAAGATTCAGATCCACTATAGAAGACGCAAGAAAGGGGAAAACAGGGATTTGGAAAGGGGAAAGCTTTACAGTCTAATTCTTGCTCGATCAAGCTGCTACAGAAAAATTGGTTGAACACAAGAGGAAGGCCAGTAAAAGCTTATCGGTTTCAAACCAGAAAAACTTCCATGCAAGAAGAGACATGCGCTAGGAGTAAAAGTGTGGTTCACACATAAACGTCTCAAAGTGTCAGAGCTCTGAGTGAGAATTAGTACTAGTCAGATTTAAATGGACCAAATGAAACCATCATCCAGAAAACAAGCTGTCAAATGGTAACTGATTGTAGCTTTTAAGATGCTTTTACTTTGAAAGCCACAGGACAGATACCCTGAAGTACATTTGACTCAAAATATCACAAAACAGCAGGTTAACTCAAGAGGCTGCGTCTCGTAGCGATTTCATTAACTTACAAGAGGAATAACTGATGTTTTAACTTTCACACTCTGCACTTATTAATAATTTGTTTCAAACTTCTATTATGATAACGGAAAACAGAAAGATTCACAAAAGGGTTGTTTGAACTCACCAGTCGCTGTTGCTCCAGAAGCTGGTCTGCTTCTTCCTTCTCCTTTTTGTACAAGATTTCCATCTCAGTGAGTCTACACAACAGAGTGAAGAAAGCGCTTTGAAACGCATCAAACAATTCATGATCAAACAATCCACATTTGAAGCTACACAACTACTCACACAGTTAGAAAATTATTAAAATAAGTATCATAGCTTGCACACCTTTTCTCCATTTCCTGCTTCATGTCAATGCCCTGCTTCTCTAAAAGCTCTCTTTGAGCAAACGTCCAATCGACCGGCTCCACGGGGGTTTCGGCCGATGGCGTCTTCTCCCGTTCAGCTCTGGCCTGCTCCGGGTGGTTGAACCGGAACACATGGTTCTTGCCCATAATGATGCGATTCCCTTAAAGAAGGCAGCACAACCATGAAAGAAATTTCTTAAATGCTACAATTCATTACTTTTGCATTAGGAAATCAGTTATGTCATCTTTGCTTACAGTGGTAATACAAATGTTTAGTTTCTGTAGAAAACTTTCTCCACGCATACCTGAACGAAGCTGGATTGCGTCCTCGACACGCTTGCCGTTGACGTAGGTCTCTGATCCCTCGCATGGCACCAGCATGACAATAACTTCAGCAAATACAAACCAATCGTGACTCAATCATTCTGAATGACTCATCATCATTCAAATTTTCAAAAATCATGTCGTCATTGTATGCAGTGATTACTCACAAGCAGAGTCAAACATCTACATCAGTTTATATTTATACACTAATTTCACCAATTCACAAAATGCCTAAGGTTGCTTTTGCATGTGTTTAGGGACTACATGTATAAAGGCATTTTCAGACTATTCATTACACACAATACAAACACCAGCAGCTGATATTTTTTCTCACCATCTCCATTGGCATTCCTTTCACTGCGGAAGTAGCAGTGTTCCTCTTTGATGTGAGCACCACTCAAAACAATGTCCTGTCTCCTTTCAGCATCGGCCTGACCCACTCTGAAACAATCACAGAAGCCAATGTGAGTGAATGCATTCTGTTAGATGTATTGTCAGCCATCTGGGCAAAAATGATGCACGGACCCTTTAAACCACAACTTATGTGAAGGCAGCTCTAATAACACTGCAGGTTCTTTCACCTTTTGACAGTTATTATGCTTCTAAGTTGCAAATGTAACAAATGACTCAACCGGAAGGTTCTACAGAGGGCCCCGAAAGGACAAAGAGATGAGTTGAGTAGCTTTGAGTTCATTAGCAGATTTTTAAACCCGATTCTGACAGTTCCTCTCTCTCATCATAAAAAGGCCCAGTAGATTTCCAGACACCCTGCCTGGGAGAGTTGCCAGAATTTTCCAAATCCACTGCAGCAAGGTCATTATTCAGGTTGAAGTTACCTTGTAATTCCGTCTTTGATGTAGTAGAGCAGACACTCAGACATGAGAGGATCCTCATTCAGGTTAACCAGGTGTGGGGTCTACAGACAGACATATGAGGCAGACAGTTTACCACAAAAAACATTTCTAGAATTTCACTGGTTTCATCAATATTCATAAATCCATAAATTACCCCAATACTAGGCTATTTTCATATCAAACATTGCAAATGTAGACAGAAACGATCACATCAACAGAGTCGTGACACCTCTGGAGTCTAATACGTCACAGAACTACTTCAAAGGATCCTGCAAGCTTTTCCTTAAAAAAAACACCAACCTTTTTAGGTGAGAATACCCCATTAAAGTCTGCATAGAGATCACAAGGCTAACCCGTGGAGCAGTGAATGAAAGGAAAGAAACAAAATTATGGAAGAAAATCGGATGTGAACAAAAGACACAAAAGAAAAGGAGAACAAAAACTCAGACTCATGAGAATAATGAAGTGGGATGATTCAGGCTCCTTATGAGTCTACTGACAAACACATACAAGCACGTCTACTGGTTTTTATATCACTGCCCTACAGCTCTACTTGGTGGAGAAGTAAAGAGTGACGGGAATGTGCCACTGCCTATAATTTAATAAGCCTTTGACATAACTAAGAGATCTAAGCAACTACAGAAAGAAGACCAAATTGTTCTGTTCAAACTAAAGTAAATACACTCAAGTGATGAGCTTCCATGTAGTTGAATTAAAAATTGTGAAACCTTAATACACCCTTATCATATTCATATTAATCTTATATATTACGGGAGGAAAAGAACTGCAAATGTTCCCTGCAGCTTATTAAAAGTAGAAAGTTAAATGTCTATGAAAGACTAAATTGTCTGCAGTGGAGGTATTTCTAATGCAGGAAAAGGTAGTTCGTCTGCTTATTGCTTATTATTAAACAAACCTTCTTGGTGGCAAAACAATCAAACGGCTCATCAAACGGCACTTCATCACTAAACTGAGTAAGTGAAGGAAGCAAAGAAGAAAAAGTGGAAAGAAAGAACAATAAAGAAAAAAATGTGATAATGCAGGGAAGGTTCTCATGGAATAAGACATTGAGGAAAAGCGAAGTGATGGAGGAGGAGTGTGCTTTCACCACCAGTGGGAACTTTGACACAGTACGCTCTCTCCTGTCCAGTCTGTCATACCTTTTTAGGAGAGAATACACCCAAAGTGCCTCCATCTTCACGGATTGCCACACCCATCTCTGCAAGCAAAGCCTCCCTGTAATAAAAGGCAAAACATTTGTACTCTGAGCAATAGCATTGTTTACTGGTCTTTTACACAGCATGTTACATGCATTTTCTGACAGGACTTGCAGCATTATACACTGTGTACATTTTTTTCCCACCACCAAAGACCTTTTGTACTGATAACCAGAAAAGGATGAGAACTGATGGTGTGTAACGTTTGAGTAAGTGATTTGTAGCAGGACAAGAATGGCACCAGTTAGACTCAGTGGACAGACGGTAGCATGTCTGAAGTCTGACAGGGGTGTTTGTGCAGCAGAGTGGGATGACAAAGGAGGACAGTGAAATGGACAGAACTGATGCAGTGGAGAAAAAAAAAGAGGTAGTAAAAGAAAGGAAGACAGCACAGAGGGATGAAGAGACAGAGACTGAGCTAAAAGGGAAAAACTAAAGGTTCAGGACAGAAAAACATGACTAACAAAGACAGGGAGATGACACAAAATCCTATAAAAACAGATGTATTTAGCCACGCAAACCTGAGTAACAAACCAAACTAAAGAGCTAGAATGACAAAGACAAATTCCAATCAAAGCATGAGGTGGGCGAGAACATCAAGTTGCAGATAACTGACGACACAAACGTCCTCTATCCGAGGTCTGAGGTCTAGAGGTTTCCAAAGTTGCCAGAGCATCTGGCACACAGTCAAGACAGACTGCACATCCCTTAAAGACTGATGGGACACAATGAGGAAGAGTTTAATGCACATGCGGGGCCGACACCTCCCCCCTCGGGACATAAAGATGGAAATGAACAGACACCGTCTGCCCGCACTGACCTCTCCATGCGGATTGCCTCAGTCTTTCGCAGTTTCTCTTCCCAGGTTTCATTGAGCTCAGCAATGATCTTTTCTGATTCCTGAACAAAAAGGAAAACTGTGAGAAAACACAACATAATATAACAGTAACAAATCAGCAGTGTAGTGGAGGCAGGAACAGGCGCACCCAGCCTGGATTTGTGAGATGAACTTAGCCACATCAATATGAAATGTTAATGCACTTTCCCTTCACAAAACAAACTTGTATATAAAGCCATTTAATTTTAACATGACTGTGACTTATGTTTGCTTTTAGATCCCCAAATAGCTGCAACATTAATAGTGAATATTGTTCCTCACTATTAAAGCATAAAGCTCATAGGACTGAATCTATTTTGGTCTGATTTCCTCCGTATTTGCGTTGGTGCTTGACGTCATTGGATGACAGACAGACCGGGCACCACGGTTGCCATGGAAACTGCAGCTCCTCGTGGCTGGTCGCTGCAATCCTATGTGCTGCCCTATCTACAGAGTGCGAGAGACTACTGTGAGTGGGAGGCACATAAAGCTCAGGGGCCACATGAGGACTGGGATGCAAAACAGGTTTTTATGAAAGGCTGCGTGCGGGCTAAAATTAAACAGCCATCTTGACATTAAATAAATGCATTGAACAAATGTTACAGTGCCTGCACTTGCATGTCTTATTTCATCTTGGTGTGAATTTCTTGACTTCTAATAAATTTTGTAAACTGAAGCATTAAAAGAAAAACTGCATCTGTATAAACATGGTGGACAATATGCACTTTTTAAGATTTAGCAGCCTGTTGTCCCATGGAGCATTGAACAGGTCAGCAATTAGCTCTACTATTTCCACCAGTTTTATTAGGACTCTGCAGGTTAGAGCTTTAAATGGCCAGAGTGGGAAGGTGGCTGTGGGACTCTTCACTCTTAACTGGAGACATTGAGTGTGATTTGAAGACATTTTCTAAGTTACCTTGAGTCTTTCAATGGCCTCTTCTCCTCCAGGCGTGGACATGATGCGCTCCTGGATGCTGGTGACTGACTGAAGGCCCCCCTGACTGCACAGCAAGCCAGAGGATGGAGACGCTGTCAGGGAACCAATAGGGGCTGTGGAGAAATGGCCAGGGCGTTGGTTGTCTGAGGCTATCAAGTATCTATTCTTATTGTTCTGAATGTCTTTGAGGTCTGAGCCAACAACGAGAGAGAGAGAGACAGAGGGAGGAAGAAGGAGAACAACAGAAAGAGGAGGGGTAGGCCAGGAAAGGATGGAGGGAGTAAACACATAAAATGGAAGAACCAAATATCAAATATAAAGAAGGAAGGAGAGAGAGGGGCAGATGGGGAAAGAGAAAGGACAAAGGGGAGGAAAGACCAATGTAAGACACACATTTTACGTTGTAGGGTTAAGACAAACACCCAGCATGATAGTCAACTACAGAGAGCAGCAGTTTTCACTTCAGGCTGTTATGGTTCAGCTCCTCATCTTCCAGAGAAAATGCATTAGATTTCAGCCTGCACTTTGATAATGAGTTTAAAGGGCTGCTTTTATGCAAGTCACAATTACAGTGGAGAGCAATTAACTCTGAGCTCTTAATTTGTAGTATGTACTGGAGGAATGGGGAGATGCCACTTGATTGCTTCTGTGTATGTGTGAATGAGAACGCACTGTGTGAAAACTGCTATCAGAGTATTGGCTACAGGATGGGAGGGAGATGGAGACTGCGAGGAAGTTCAGCAGGGGGACAGAGGAGAGACGTGGACACATGCTGGCAAAAAGGTTCAGCCCGCAGTTGATTAGATTAATTCACTGCACACACGCCATACGCACACAGCAACCGCCATAACAAAAGCTGCAGCAGCCTCACTCAAAGGTCAGGCAGCTCATGTCAATATAACGACCTCAAATGGGCCTCTGAGGCGACACATAACTGAGTTCTCTAAGAACCAAACTAAATCAAAGTGATAAGAAGAAAAAGGTTGACTAACTTGGGAGATAACTTCTGAAGACACGGGCTTTCTTACGCCAAAAAATAAATAAATAAATAAGAGAGCGTGCCTCTGTTATAGTTTTGAGCTATTTAACCACTTGCCCTGCACATCGGATGGTGCAGCTGAACAATTATTTTTTAGTCAGAAACATTTTTCACGTTACGATGTTAGGGATGCTTGCAAATACAGAAGAAAGCACACTAGCAAACTAATTACGCCCCTAACTACTAAAGCACACAAAGTTAGTCAACGCTTTACACAAACACCTCTGCTGCCTCTATTTAGAAACATAAAATTATGCACCTTTCCGTCTGTAGCTCTGAGCCTCAGTTTGAGAACTCAGCAGGGGCATTTTAAAGCTTTGAGCACTGTCACCTGCTGGGGATGATTAGTGAAAGGGAAAAAACAAAAAAGCAGAAAGAACCACTGGGGTTAAAATAAGCCTAAAGAGTGAGACATGGTTATAAAATGATGTATTTGCATTTGAGGGTGGGGAAGACTAAGGGTTATCCTAAAATGGATATTCTGTGAACTGAATCTGAGCCTGCAAGTAGCTGCCTCACACCCATCATTCTGAGAAGAAGAGAAAAAAAAAATCACAGAAAATCAAGCGCAAAGCATGCTAACCTACTGCCATGCTTACCCTTGCTAGGTATAAGCACACCTACAGAAGCCTTGCGTTTCTGAGTCTCTTTCTATTAAGCCTTTTTTTTTTGTGGCAATTACATGCAAAGCTCTAGCAGATTCAATGTACAGGTAATGGGGTTTAAAAGTAATGTCAGCTACTGTAATCAGGGCAAATAAGAGCAAATAGTGATATAAAGTGCAAGTCTCCCACGCATATACACACATTTGACTCCACTTCCTGGGTAATCATCCCCCATAGGATCAACTGAAGGGAAGCAGGAAAAGATGAGAAGGGTCAGAGGTCAGCACCAGTAGAATGAGAGGAAAAGGTTACAGAATCTTTTTAAATTTTTGATTGGAGAGCTGGATAAACAATGACGAGGCTGAGGAGAAGCGTAATGACATATTTTGTTAAGCGCTATGGCATTAGGCGTGATCTATGCACGCATTAGCAAGCAGTCAGGTTATTCATCACTTCAGCTATTATAAGTCATTAATGGGTATATTATGTCTGTAATTTACAAGGCCATGAGCCATTACTCCTGCATACAGCAAACGCATGTATGATGTTTTAGCAGAGTTTTGAGCTTCTATTTGTGTTGTCAGACACTTGTTTTGGTGATGTACCAGCCACAAGTACAAGCGCTGTGATGAAAAGAAAGTTAGAAGGCTGAGAGCAACAAGACAGTAATGAAGATAGAAGACGTTGCCAGCTTGTGGTGGGTCCTGACAGTGAAGGTAGCTGGCTACAGGTATGACCAGCTGAGACAGCATAAAACTCACTGTCCAGAATGTCTCCCAGGCCCTGGGCACGGAGCAGTTCCTTCAGTCGGGCCACCTCGTCCTTCAGTTCGCGCACCAGCTTATTGTTGGGATCCTCATTGATGACAGCATTGCATTTGATGTTCTTGGCCCGGTCTGCATAGCTAAAAATCATAAAATAAATAATTTAAGATAATTCAAACAATTAATTAATTGGTATTTATTTTGTGTTTAGGATGAAAGATTACCGCAGAGTGCTGAGGGTTTCATCGTAATTTATGTCTGCAGGACTGAGGGCAGCTACCATGGCTGTTCTGGAGTTTCCACCTGATAAACGGTTTAGTAGCAACGTCAGTAAATGTGAAATGAGGGTAAAACATCATCAACACACATCTGTGTGTTCTTTCCATGCACTGCAAATGAAATGAATTTTTGTGTAATCCAGACCTTCGTTAGACTAAATCTAAGTGCAAGACACAGAGCACACTTCTCTCTGATACGTGTCTGAACCGAGGAGGTGAGTGTCTAGTTAGTCTGAAATACAGTCTGCTGCTGACTGTGCACTTCTTAAACTGGCAGAGTGTAATATAGACTACTTTATCCTGACTGCATATTCCATTATAAAAATGGCTCAGCTTCTCTTGCTGTCTAGTAATAAGGCTTTTCCTACACAGTTTACTGACAAACATTTCACCATTTTCAGTGAAATAGACATGTTCATACCGAGGTTCTCCCTCAGGAGCCACGTCAGAACGGAGTCCCTGTACGGGATGAAGTCAGTCTTCTTCTTCTTCTTGCTCTGTGGTAAGCAAATATCAATACATAAGGAAAGAAAATTGTAATAACTGATATAATAATATAAAAAATTATGGAAAGCACTAGAGCCTGTACAATAATATGTTGTAAAAGGATATATATATATATATATATATATATATAAATATATATAAATATATAAATATATATATATAAAAATATAAAAAGAACTTCTGTGTAATGGTCAAGAGGTCAGGTAAAATGAGCAGAGAGTTGATTTGATGTGCTTTTGCTCTTGTGCAGGGATTATGGGTTAAATTGTGCATTTGGTGCCCAAGTAATAAAAAAAATGATGGCAGCTAAATATCGCCATCTTCATCACTGCACATGGCAAAAGACTGCCAAATCTGTCTCATGGGATGAATGACAGGTTAGTGGTTTAGCTGTCAAAGGGTTTACCTTGCTGGTACAATTATCCTGCGTAAGCAAGCATTGCAAGGACAAGAGAAGAGAAAACAGAAGGGCAGACATTACAGCATGCCAGGCTACAAACATGAATTCCTTGAGAAGGCAGGGTCAAGTCGTAGAGGGTAAAAGAGGAGAAGGAGAGAAATAAAAGAAACAAAATCAAACATGAAAGACTCACCACTTCAGCCAAGGCAGAGATAACCTTTCCTAATGTGGTGAGAGATTTGTTGATGTTTGCCCCCTCCTGCAAGCACAGACACAAAAAAAAATTACACAGATTTCTAGGTTATACAAGCCAATTTTTTTTGATGGCATTCCAAAGTTTTTGTGAAGATCGGGGCCTTACCTTTAGCCTGGTACCTTTAGCTCCAGTTGAATCTGCTCGTTCACTGCCTGCCAAGTCTACCAGACTAATTTTACTGACCTAAAGAGAGGGAGTAAATGCATTAGATGCATTAAGCCTATAATAATATGAATTCAATCAGGGTGAGTAGAAACTTTAAAAAAAAAAAATACAGTTCTTATCTTCGGTATTTCTGAATCAGTTCACCAACGCCAAATGCAATAATGCACTGCTGATTAGCAAAAAAAGGTTCAACTATGGCAGCACAGTGCAGCACGTGGATGATGTACAGACTGCACATGCCAAAGTTATTTATGTTTGAAAGAAGCAAGTTTTTGAGATTTTGGATTTACTTAATTACTTTTGCACGACACAGGTTAAGCATCTTGTGAACAGTCTGGACACTCCTGTTAGCACAGCTGAGCATCAGCAACAAGCACTCGCTACAAAACTTGACCAACTCTAGTAAGCTGAAGAAATAACTTGTTCAATGTAGTCTGTTTCAAAAGATCCGTTCCATCACAGCATCTAAAGTAATGATAGTCAGAGCCGACACTGCAGCAGAAAGAGACATGACGTAAAAATCAAAGTTTCCCTTCATAGGTTTTACGTCCAGGAAAACAACTGTGACGTGCTTTCAAGCCAAGCAGTTCATTTAAGCAAATCCCATTAGAAAATAATGGAAATGGAATCAATTCAAAATGCAAAAATGCAAGATCGGGACTGACTCAGAATGGAT